>KN884210.1:101469-130139 GCA_000934455.1 Apostichopus parvimensis
CCCCTAATACCCCTCTCTCCATCCTATACTCTTCTCTATACATCACTGGCTCCTTATAAGTAAGAAAATATCTATAAATAACTGACAAAAAAAAAAAGTAGCAAAATCAAATGAATATGTTTTTTTCCCCCCCATGTGTGTACCCCATTTCTTTGTTCTAACCTTCTGCTTCCTTGTACTGTAGTCTTTTTAGAGAAAAAAGACAAACGTTCTTTTAACTATTTATGAAATGTGGTAAATATTGTTAAATTTTGAAACAGCCTCACGTCACAACTATATTTTTTGTCCTTTTTCAATCACTTCTTATCAACTTGCATGATGACACTAGAAAGTGACAATTTTTTTTAAATTTTTATAATGGATCGGATCTCAAAGTTTGCTATTTTTATCGGATATAATCGTCCATATCTTGGAAATCAACAACTTCCTGAACAAGGATAGTTTTGCTGAGGCATGAAATGATAACGAGGTCAAGGTCTGTTTATCAATCCAGTTTACTGATGGATGCAATGTTATTGAAGGACTAATGTCATTAAACTTCATTTTTAAAAGTTGGAATTTTCTTGCTCTTTGCAATCATTTTCAGATGGGATGAAATTCTTACAAATGAGGTTTTGCTGCCACAAAGATTTATGTTACATTTCTTGACAAATAATTCAGATTATTTTTTTATTTTTATTTTTTTTTATTTTAAATTTACCAAATGAGCATTATTATAGCAGACTGTATTTTTTGGAAAAAAAAGTATATAAGCCATATTTTGCCATATCCTTCTTATTTATGTTTGGGGGGGGGGGGAAGGGACATTGCAAATTTAGCAGAGTGTTTCCAAATTACATGCACAAAAACATGATGGATGCTGCAATTTTCCAATTATTATTATTACTACATTTTTTCATTAAAAAAAAAAATTTAAGTCTTACCAACTGGAGATAGTAAAGTCCACATACTGTACCAGTGAACTTTTTAGCACACGATCAATTTTTCCTTTCCTTGTTACTTCATTATCAAACACACACAATTATTGCTCAGCCAAGAGTATACAAAGTTATCAATGACACAACCCCTCCTTACACTTACAGATAACATAGATAAGGGACAATGTGTGGGGACAATACAAACAAGACCTTTCATTCACAGATATTTTGATTCCAATGTGGTTTCTATTGCTTTAGTTCACACACAATTTTTTGGCATACCTCATAGTGATTATTCTGCTATGTAATCACACCCACACATGGTGCTTATAATATAAAAGTAGATCAGGAAGTGACACTGTGGGATTCTCAAATAGTGCAATTAACATTTCAAAAGCAAACCTGATTACTACTACTGTACTTTAGTTTATAGGACAGAATGTGGAGAAATTTTTTAAAAATTTAATAAAACTCTTGAAAGATGTCCCTCCCTCCTTAACCCACTCTGCACCCCCCCCCCCGCCCCCACCCATATTTGCCCTCTCATCCAATCCAGTGAAAAAAAACTCCTCGCCTCCTCCCATTTTGCACTTTCCATATTACTTATAAAACAATTCAAAGCTGGTGGTTGCAAGAACTTTACCCATACCATACCCATACCATACTCCCTCTTCTCCCCAAACAACTCTGGTTGTCGGGTAGTGTCACTGGATAGTTTATATTCTATCTTAATGTATCTTTCAAAAATCTCATTTTGAAATATTTGAAATCACTTTGTATTTCACGAAATGGACCATAATATACATATATTCTTTCAAAAATATTTTCAGCACTATAGACTGTTGCTGATCCTTCCCGCTACTGCCCTGCCCCCACCCTCCTCCCACCCTCATCACTCCTCCAAATCCTTAGTGTTGCCATAACATTGCCCATGGTTTGCTTTCACCAAACTATTCAGTACCACAAATTCATGTTTTTATTAATTTCTCTACAACTATCAACCCTCTACATTTCTTTGGTAATGAATGACTGCATGTTTCCTGCGATCCAAAAATGAAAGCCCCTGAGTGGAATCTGAAAGTAACTTCTACAAACCTGCATGGTTAGGAGGGAATACAACCACTGGATGGCCTGGTTGTGTTCTATAATGCCGTTCATGCCATCCATGAAGAGCATGATCTCACCCAGAGCTGCGGAAGATATCAAAACAAGAGGAAATGAACAGCTGGAACACGTGTTGCCATTCTCTGACACACTTTCCATGAGATAACCTTGGCAAAACAAAGCTGGTTTCATTTGATATATAGAAACTAACAGAAAATCCACAAACTTACCACCGGGGTTTGGATATATATTATTTACCAGTGACAAGCTCACCTTTCTCCTTGCAGATCTTATGTATACAGAATAAATAAATAAATAAAATAGTACTTATATAGCGCGTTCATCAGCAACGCTGCTCGAAGCGCTTAACAGGAATTGAAACAATTAATATACAGGAAACATTTAAAATACAGGAAACATTCAAAAGCATATATAGTAGAAAAATATCGCCTAAAAGGTATACACCATGAAACCTATAATAGGATAGAAAAATACATTAAAGCTATGGTGATACAAAAATAATGTACAGAATATGAATGTTTCAATTTTTTTTAGATACTTTAGGTGGTAGAATGAGACAGAGGGTCATTGACCAGAAATGCCTAACTGAGGTTAAGTGTGTGTTCACTATAGACACAGCATACAGTAGGAGTCCCAATGTTGTAAGGAGACAGGTAAGCTAGGGAGTGACGTAAATTATGCATACCACATTGGGATAAATGGAGTAAATTTTGGAGTAAATTGGGAGTAAATTGAAAAATCCATTCCATTCTTATTTCCCATTTCTACCATCAATATTTCCGTGCCTCGTTCAATTTTTGTAAAAAAAAGATTGTGAGGAATTCACGTTTCTCCTTTAATGATGCAGTGTTAACCACTAAATTCATATCTCACAAATATCTGACAGTTTACAAATTACCTAATAGATTATTATGTATAGTAAACGATAGTGCAACAGTTGTGCAGAGACAGGGAAGTTTTGGGTGATAAAACTTATAAACACATATTACTGAGTTCATCAATATAGTCTTATTCAATTATTCATTGTACAGCTTTATGGATATTAAGGGTGGGGGGTCTTGTTTCACAGTTACCTGAAAATGCAAAATTACTTTTGCCAAAAAAAAAAAAAAATAAAAAATAAAAGGAATTCTAGATCAAAACTATCTTTAGCTGCAGTAACTTGTCCATTCAAATTCCCTTGGAACTGCAGTAAAAGTCAAATCCAAAAACAACACAACAACCGATCTTTAAAAATACGCACACTGATTTATACCCTTGTCATAGTGGGAGAAGAATCAGATTCTGCATTGGAAGGTAATTCTAAATTCCTTCATGTATGGAACACCTAGACCCAAAATAAAAAAAAGTGAAATGTTAAAAGTGAAATCCATACCACTAGAAATGTTACCAAAACATCAGACATCCATTTGTTGATGAAGACAATCTGTCACAGCCTCTTTCTGTGCTTCTTGAACATGGTTATTTTCTTTAAAGTAGCTAGTGGGGCATGAGCCTCTTTAATCTTTGTCAGCATACTGTCGCTATTTATATGCTACATTAAACATATCGCCACAGGGAGGGGGGGGGGGTCAGCCTAGGTGCTTCTGCCCGATGATGACAGGATCTGAACTTGTTTTTAAATTATTTCTTCTAAGAATAGGGAATGTTGATGCCACCAGTTGGTAGAAGAAGCTGAAGAGTTATCACTTGGGACTTGGAATAGACAGACAGATGTTTCATAATTCATTCTTCCATAACCTCTCTATCTCTCTCTCTCAACCAAGGACAATATCCTAGTGGAATACTTGCCAAAACTGTCACTAAAATAAGGTTGCCTTCTGGCTAGTAGACTTTTCTGTTCTTGGTATTGACAAAGAAAGTTGACAAGACTGCATTTTTCAGGAAACAGATAACAGGAATCTCCTGCAATGCCAGCCCTATACCTAATACCACTGTACAACACACTTCCTATAAACTCTGCATTAACGCAAACCATTTATCTTTTGGATCATGGATGTATACACTAAATTTATGGCAATGAGTGTGTGAAACTATGTGAACCTGAAGGGCTTCAATGATATATAAATTAGCAACATGGACTACCTTACAAATGTTTATCAGGTTTGTGACCATTTGAAACCTCGTTAAGTGATTAGCAACATAGATTTCATGCATGGTAACAACACCAAGCCTCAGTAGAAAACATAATGCCAAACTAGACTATAGGAGCAGCAACATAAGCCCCTAGGTAGTAAAAGCGACATACCCCAAATAATAGCATCATAGACCCCAAATAATAGCATCATACACCCCAAGAAATAACATCATAGATCCCCAGTTGCATCAAGTAATACAGTAGCATCAGAGACCGTGTGTAACATACTGTAGTAACAACATACAACATAAAACATCAGTGACCTACACTTCATAATGAAGAAATCATCTAAACATTCATGTTTGAAATATCTGTTATATCTGGTATATATGTATCCATACATACATACATGTTGGTAAAGCACAAACAGTATTGCACAATATATCCCATACATAAAGCAAGGTCTATGAACTTGAGGAAAGCAACATACATTTTGGAGTGTTGGTATTACCCTTTGGAAAAATGTACCTGAAATAGTCATTTAAATGACTTTAGGTATTTTTTTTTTAACTTTCCTATATATTTTAGTAATGGTTCTAAAATGAACCATAGTGTAGACAAATGATTTGATATTTTAGTCATGATTTTAAAATGAACCATACAGTAGTCTAGACAAATGATTTGTTTTGACAATACCTTTCCAAAGCATCCTACGTACAAGGTTACATGTACTTTGGCTGGGTCTTTCTCATACATAAACCCAAGAAAGTTCATCTATTGAATAACTGAAAATGAGTTGTTCGAACTAATAAATTCAAGTGAGACACTAAACACTGGCAGTAAAAACTTCCACTGGGAATCCAACAGCAGATTTATAGTCAGTCTGTTTACAATTTTCATATCCAAAGCTATATTCTACTCTCATAAATATCCTCTGCTACCAACTTTTTTTTATATCTTTTTAAAAAAAAAACTTTTATTTTATTTATACATATTATTTATGTTAATGGTTTTTTCATGTTTTCCATCCTGGTCTTTACTGGGTTCAATCCTAAAGCAGCTTTTTTTGGTCTGCAATTTTATCAAACCCAGTATTGTTGTCATTAATTTGCAAACTGAATGGTTCAATTTCAAAACAAACAGCTTTTTTAGCACATACACCACTTTTGGTATTAGTAAAATATTTTGTCAGTTAAGTCACAGGTTAAAATACATAGTGTGCATGACACCTGTTATCTCTAGGATGTTAAAAAAGGTGGGGAGTTCCCCAGTCAATTTATTTGAATTTTGTGATGTCAGTAGTTAGATGTACATACATATGCCCATACTGATATTTAGCACACATATATAACATACAGTGCAGTACACATGGTTAGCCAGTTGTGACCAATACACACTGTGTAGTGCTGCACTAACAAAGCCAGCTTTTCTTTTTGGAAAGATTTTTCCAATCACATTACTCCTTAAAAATCAACAAACCTTTGTAATACCCGGCTTGTTATTGGCAAGTTTTGTAACTACAGCAATGATGCAAGTTGCGGGAAGTACCAGGAATTGTTGCAGTAATTCCCCCCAAGAGAAAATAGTTTTGTGTGACCCTCTAGATAAATTGCGGGAATCCCGCAATCGTGTTCCTAATGCGAACACTGGTGCAGCATGATATTAGACACATTTATAATCATTGATAAAGAAGAACTGCCTATCCTGAATTGGGTGCAGAGTCCCAACCTTGTCAGGGTCATGTTTTTGATACCAGGTTGAAAGATAGATTATATGAAGCTGCAAGATAAATATGTGAAGCTGCTTTGAGTCATATTTTATTGCTTTTGTCTTTAATTTCTGAATTTTATTGTTTTTTAATAATTATTGTTAGTTATTTATTTCTGTAATTCTTAGGATGCAATATTTTTAGACTGTAATATTTTTAAACTGTAATATTTTTTTAAGTTGTATTATTTTATGCATTTCTGTGAAGCTGCTTTGAGATCATTCTTTTGATGTAAAGCGCTATATAAGAATAAATTATTATTATTATTATAGATCCCAAACAAATTTGTCTGGTCGGGCTATGTACCAGCAAATTATATACTTACCTGTACCTGTCTCCATAGCACCTTACTATGTACAGAACCTAACCTACAGTATGCTATACCTAAAATTTTAGTACTCCTGTTCTGGGATGCCACCTTCATTCTCCTACTGCCTCTAACATCCAAACGTATGCATGCATTTCGTTTGCAGACTTTCACATCAAAGAGTATCCGATCGTTTTTTTGGCATCTCATTTGGTGATTTTCCTTTGGTCTGGCCACTTCAGTCTCAGTCACAACATGTCTAACATGAAGTGCCTAAAAAAACAACTGTAACATTTTTCCTTCCACTGTCAGGAAAATTACAGGTAATGACTCCTCTTGACCATAAATTTATGTGTAACACATGTGGTGAATGTAGCCTACAGCAATCTATTGACATACAGTATATAGCACTGCTAGACTACTGCACAGCTTGTTTTTGTTTATATACAAGATTGTTCTTCCAGAACCAATGATATTGACCTGTATAAAAATGGAATTAACAAGAAAAAAAGGAAGGTACACAAGTAACCCCTATTCTCCCCTTCCGCATCCCCTTTTCTCTCCACCTGAAATGCTCATTCACTTTTTTTTATCCCAAGTCCCTTTTGAAGTTAAAATACCTCAATTATAAAAAAATTCCTCAATTTTTAAAAATATATGTGACCTACTGTACCAAAGGATGGAGCAGGCAGATACATGGACAACTTGTATATAATTTACAAATCAGAAAGTATTTAACATTCTCTCATGATTATTGAGATAAACTCACCTCTTAGGATGTAGCTTCGATGATTTTGATCTGACCCCATGCCCAGCTGGATGAGACAATCCAGGCCACCAGCACTGATAAACTCATGGACAAGATCTTGATCATCCTAAAAGTTAATAACGTATGAAAACATTCAATTATTGGTTTGTTTGTTTTCCTTTATTTATTCTTTGCTGGTATCGCCTCAATATTGCTTCCACATTTGCAGCATGTTAAAATCTTTTCAAAAGCACTTTCCTGGGATAAATACACGTCCATCCTACCATGTATATATTGGTCATTCTTTGCAATATTGCTAATTTTTTTTGGGACCACCAACAATGCTGGACAACAAAAAAGTAAGACACTACTAGCACAAGACATAAGGGACTTTACTAAGAGAATCAATGTCAAATAGCTATGATGCTCCTCAAGTCTGCCGTTACACACCAATCCCCCCCCCCCCACTCTCCATTCTCCACCCTTACCTCACCCGACAAAAGTTGTAGAACGAACTATCAAAATTTTCCCTGACTTTTGTAGCTGCTTATAATTATGAGATTTCAAACAGTGCGACGGCGGTATCATTTATACACTTCTGAATATTTTAGAACCGACAAAGCTAAGGTGATTATTAGCAACAAGCTAACCTGTCTCCTAACAAAAAAGAGTGTAATAACTTTGAAGAGAACTTTAGGTAACCTGGGTGAGAATGTTTATTTAAAGTGGTTTCTCACACAGCTGTTCAACTTTGTACTGGTGCAAAGTAGTGGGAAGTTACCTTGCTCTATTCCAAGAACTTATCACCATTCAGATGAAGTGATAAGATAAAATTCAATGTTATAAAGTTCATTGCAAGCTAATTTATACCGTACATTGCAAATACATACCCAAGTCTACACTTGAAAAACAAATTGTGAAAAACGTTTGTTACTCAACCTTGCATTATATTTCATATATTTTGAGACATCTTGAGTCTTTCCACTGTGGACGGTAGAATTGAGAAGGGAGGGCATGGAATGGCGGGGCCGGTCTTAGAGGGTGCAAAGTGTTAAAAAGGTTACCACTTCATTCTAGGCACGGTAGAACGCGAGTGCTAAGGTTTTGGGGAGACGGGTGAGTGAGGAGCGAAGTAAATATACCTCGTTTAACAGATCCTTTCTGAGGTTGGTGTTTGTATATATTGGGGGATCGTACACCGCAATTAATAATCAGTTCCTCGGTCTGTAGACATTTTCAAGCACACATGGAAACAATTAATCAGTCATATGTATGATCCATCTCATTAAGCTTATTGTCCTGGAGGAAGTTCAAAGTAAGGAAATTAAATTCTCAACCGGGTCACATGACCAGCGGGTGTTCCTGTTATCGTCCAGGGTTTGGTAAACAATACGGTACAAGGTCGACAAATTAAAAATAGTAGATAGGAGACATGGTTTATATACAGAACACACACATCATTGCTACAGTATATAGATACTGTACTGTAACTCCCTGATGCCCTTTCCAGACAGTGGTGTATGCTACTCAGGGCAAATTTTTGTGGATTTATTCCAGGTCTTACTTTTTTGTTGTCCAGCAAATTTTGGTGGTTCAAAACAGTTCGCGATATAGCCAAGAATGACCAATAGGTACATGGTAGGATGGATGTGTATAGGTTTGGTGGATAGAACATCAGGTGTTTGGCCATAAAGACACTTTTTCTGGGTGGGATCATATCGGCCCACACTATTTTGGTTTTCCTTCGGTACCACCAAAGTGACAGAGCTCCTGTATGGTGATACCAATTTATCAATTTAATCTTAATATTTGGTGGTATTTATTGAAATGTGATCTGAATTTGATGTAAACGACTAGTCGTCCACTGGACCACTACCAAAGCTGATTTTGGTTTGTCCGGCTAACAAATTTGGTCGTCCTGGCAACAGGACAACCATTAAAAATGTTCCCTGGGCTACTGATATGGATGAGTATTTCAATAGACTGAACATATTAGTTCTTTTTGCATCATGTATGCCACAGTGTATACATTAGATGCATTCATGTGGTTGTTCAATTTTTAATGATAACTTCAATTCATAACCTCGTACTTACTAGATCTGCAGACTACAGAACTTCTACTTCAGTGAACAAACTGAATTATCTGTGGGACATCCCCAGAGTAGGAGTGTATTAACCTCAGAGAAATGAAATGGACTTTTCCTGACCTTTCAACTTTCAAAATTTCTGTTTCATTTAGAAGATAATGTAGTTGTAATCAATGTCACAAGCACTGTTAAGATGAAACTTTTGTTATGCAGGAATCCTGAAGTAATTTTAAGTTGTTTTTTCTTTGGGGGGAGGGGGGGGAGCAAGGGTCAGACCAATCTTCAGTGGTGGTGGAATAACATCCTTCGCAACACCCCTTCTCTGCCCCTCTCCCCTTGGTGTTGGGGAACAGTGAAATATGGAATATCTAGAAGTGCTTTTATCCAGATCTGGTGTCCAACCTAGTGATTAAATTGCACAGGTATCAAAGCTGTACTTTCCTACTACTGTAAATAAATACTTTTATTAGGTCCCATATTTCTCTCACATTTCAATGAGTTCTCTTTGGGTCTGTCTGGCACTCAGGACTGCTCACATAATTTATAACCTTCATTATTGCCGTTCATTTAATTCGGTTCTCTCTTACATCAGTTGTGTGGCTTTATTCATCATACACCATGTTACGGTTTCTCTACTGAGGAAGCATACTGTAACACTGAAGCCAACATCTTTTCACACTGTAAGTTTATACACATGTATGTATGTAGTAAAGTACGTACATGTAATTAACACATGAATGTACATACAATTATGCGACATGTCATCATGAAGCCTTCCTAACCTTTGCCCTATGTATCAATGGCTATGAGTCATACTTGACTAAACACTATTAAAATCTTTAAAGGTTCCCCTGGAATGTCATATGTAATTACTCAGTGATAATCTGTAATAGCACTTAGCTAACATTCTACAATGACATCTGCTCAGCCTCAAAAATGATAGCAGACTAGCTAGAGGTCTTAACCAATAGCCTGCACCATATTCTGGCTAAAAGCAGCCTTTTGAGTTTTTTCCAAATAACTTACCAATTATTACATAAATTAAGATTGTTATCGATCACACTATAACATTCTCCTATTGTATATTGTTTTGTTTAGTTGCCAAATAATAGTATATATGAGTGAGAAATTAGGAAAAGTCAGACACTGCGAGGGGCTGCAGCATCATGCAGCCAGGCTGCATAGATACAATACAGTAACAATCAGTTTGCTCTGCACTCTTTTTCACACAATAGGAACTGCTAGTCTGCTGAGATAATCACTGTCGAGATAATATTCTTCATACTGATTCAGCCTTGCTGACAGCAATCTTACAGCTACTGCAGCTTTTCATTTTGACACTGCTGCAACATTTCCTCAACCAGCGACATCTTCATATTAGTACTAAACCATACTGTATGTCATCACAAATTTTGCAAAATTCAATTTTTTTAAAAAAATTTTTAATTCACTATTGGAGTTAAAACTTGACTACTATAACCAATGACCTATGTAATCATCAGAATGTACAAACAAACAGCATGATGAACATTAAACCAAATCAACTCAATATGCCACTTGGAATACAGACTGTCCGTTGAAAAGATTTTGAGGATTGCATATATTTTTTATGTTTATCACATACAAGTATTACAAGTAACTAAATATTACCCACCTGAAAAAGTTACTTGTGCACACAGTGTTTAAAGTTTACCAGTTCATTCTAGGCAGTGGGCACTGTAGCACGAGGGTTCTAAGGTTGTGGGGAGACAGGTAAGCAAGGAGCGAAATAAATTACAAGTCACTGAACAGTACCCACCTGAAAAAGTTGCTTTAGTGAAAACAATGCCCTTCGTAAATCCCTGCCACTTGACGTTCTGAGTTTCTCTGGAAAAGAAAACATATCAACCAAATTTAAATGTACAATAAAATTTAAAAAAAAATCTTTTTTTGTTGTTAGATATTTGTAAAGTACAGCACAACTAGAACAATATCCCAATTGCACATAATAGAAAATTCATTCCATTATATCAATTAATCATTTGTGAAATTTACTTCCGGGAGCAAGATCTTTTGTTTACCTGCCACATTCACTCACTTTGATGGCAAAATTGTCTGTTAATTGAATGGGTAGGAGATGCAATGAACAACAACAACACTACACAGTTAACAATTGATGTCAAAACAAAACCAGTTTATACACATGGGATTAATTAATTAATATTCCATTGATTGAAGGATGATCACAGCGATATGAAATTCATGATCCATCATGCCAAACTGTAGATCTCTTAATTAACTAACTTTAAATTTGTAAGTCACATCAATTTGCACTTGTTCATTCAAATTGAAAGGCACTGCCAGCATTGAAATATGATGTAATCACCACACCAGTCAGAGGACCCTGGATATTGCTGTCATTAGACTAGTGTCTTCAGTGCCACATCTTATTGCAAATAGACTGGTGACTTCAGTGAGACATGGTATTACAAACAGACTGGTGATTTCATGGAGATGCCATTACTGTATGTTTGTAACCTAAAGTAAACTTGCAAAATCAATCTATAGCTGCCAGATCCTTGTTCTTTAACCAACGACCCTCACTGTATGCAATCAAAAAGACTACACAACAATTCTTCTTTGACATTGGAGGTCTACCATCCCAATCACACTCCTTTCTACCCCAATCCTGATCCAACTTCTGACCCTTCCCTCCAACCTTTAGTAGTACTTTCTGATGACCTTGCTCTTGTGCAATGTAAATGATTGTGAAACCTGAATGGAGACATGATATTAAAGTCACAAACAGAAATACATTTTACAGCTTGTAATTTGAGATGAGAAGGCTCACTTAATGTCATAAATTTCTTTTGTCAACATGTTGTGCTCATTTTTAATGTACAATTTCAACATGCTCGGCCCCACGATAAGCTACAGTATGCTTACAACCAGACACTTACAGTAAATTAGTCGCAAAAATGGAGACAAATTTCCAGCAAAGTTTATTAAAGGGCAACAAAGCTGTAAAAATGGCAAATAGGTAGACTCTCTGTTCCTGTTGCTGATTGGCAGAGCACAGGACATCGTGTACACTGTAACTACTGTACCAAGCTTGATAGTTTGAATCACATTCTTCCCACTTCTTTTCAATACTTTCTAGTTTCCACAGCTTTCATCACAACAATACATCTTGTTTGAAATATTTGGAGAAAACCTTTAAACCATTTGGGATGCCATATAACAATCTTACTCCATTGCTACCAGTACAGTGTAAATATTAAATCATGACACTTTCTAGTCTTGTGCTCCTTTAAAATTATCACAGCTATTTGCCCATCATATAGGGCCCATTGGAAATGGGCCGACATTCTGTCCGCCCAATGGGTTTAGCTCCTGTTACTCTTTTCGTTCTTTTCAATCTGTTCCGTTCTATTTGTCTATTATGTCTATATAATTTTTGAATTTTGAACAATCTGAGTGCGAATAAAACAAACACACAAACAAATCATCATTAAGGATCCTAAAGGCTAGGATAATAACGTCAGTAAATGGTAAAACAGATTTCATACAATTATTTACCATACTATGTATCAACAAATGTTTCAGAGCATCTATGTAGGTAGGTGCCTGGTGTTTTGTTACAGTATAAGTAATTTGTCAGCAAACAAGTAAATGAGTTTCTGTGATCTATAGAAACCTGGGCAATATAATCAATAGTCTGGGTAGTACACGTCCATTTAGAATGCATACATGGACAGTACACTAATGATAATGTCAATTGTGTACTACTGTATACAAAAGTATCTATAATACACATCTACAAGAAACTAAACAGTGCCTTTTGTCCCTGCTGGGTGTTCATAGATGTCATCAGCTGATAGACCATCAGTATTGGTCCCTCAACATGCTACAAAATCAAATGTATGGTCACCCTTGGAAGATAAATTTCAACAATAATTAAACAGCCATTATCAAAATTCAAAGTACAGTATAACAGTTTTCCTCATTCACACCCACAATTACTTGCCAAATTTATTGAACATCCATCTAATACCCGTTAACACTGTTAGAAATTCAGAATCTCTAGAAAGAAAAACTGTATGTTAAAGCAATTCAAGCATGATAAAATTTGTGGTAATAATATATGATTTGTAAAAGTGAAATGAGTTATGTCCCCACCCGTTCCTGCTAATGTCCCCCCACTTCCTCCTAATGACCCCCCTCCTCATAATGCCACTTCTATCTGTCTTTAATCAAACCTTCAAAACTGACTACGATATGAACTGTGATTAATACTAACGGTTTTATGAAACAATGCAATGAATGGTGAAAACTACTGCCAAATGTTGATCACAGCAATTAACCAAGGAGAGACAAAAACAAAAGTTTCATGAACAGTAAAGCTGTCAAGTGTAAAGGAGTGACAAACTGAAGAGATCTATGCAGAGTGGCATGGGAGGGGAGGGGGGGGGGGATGGGTTACAAGGGGATGGCTAGCTGTCCTTTAGATGGTAAAAAGGCATATTTCAGACTGCAAGAGAAATATCTTGGATATTTCAGGTTGGGATCTCGAAAATAGAATAGAAAGCACTGACAAGGACGTCTTACAACAATTGCAAGCAGATGATTGGGTTGTGTTTGCAGTTTATTTCAGAGGGAATAATTTCAGCTTTATGTAGTTAGTTTTCAAATTTTTGTGTCAAAGTAGTTTTGCAGGCTCTATAAGTTTGGGTGTTAGAAATACTTTGCGACTGGTTCCATCCTGGAATTATTAATGAAATACTTCCACGCTCCCATGGACAGTACAGTACAGTGTACATAAACTACATAGAGAACATAGCAATGGTCCTTTGAGATGATCTTTACTTGGGAAGGGGATTATGTAAATATACAGTAAGTATGAATATAAAGTGCTACCAGCAGCTGTATGATGTTCACACAGATAAAACACTGTAATCAAGAAAAGGGGATTCCAGATTTGTTTTTCTTTCTCTTACAGAGCAGAAAGATTGTGAGGAAAAAAACTGGAAGGTTGTAAAAGATGAATCACAACTTAAACATAAATTCAGTTTAGTTCATTTCTGAAGGAACTGTGGTAAGCTTCTAGGGTAAGTGTAAAGGTGATTAAGGTACAGTAATTGATAGAGAAGGTAATCCAACTTAAATTACATCATAAAGATTAAACAAAGTCTGCTTTTGTAACTCTCTAATTATAACTTGGTGAATGGTCTTACACAAGGTTAGTGTGTAACTGTGAAACTTACTGTAAACACCTTTAAGCTGATTAGCTATGCATGTAGTGGATAATAGACTCAGCTGTCAATGGGGCAACAGTGGGCACATCTGATGATTCATGTTCACAATATAAAGAGAAAATGACCTCCCTCTACCCTCAACTTAGATCTGACTAGACATATAAATGATGACATAATTCTACCGAAATGGGAATAGCCTACAGTAGATGTATACTTTGCAAGTAATTTTAGCTCTACTGGGAAAAAACACTTCCTTTGTTTACAGTTCAAGCCAATCAGTTTCGATATAATTTAGAATTCTTTTAAGTGCTCACTGAATGGGTCATATGCTTGCTGACATATATCAGCTATTTTAATTGGCCCTCTATCATCCTTCTGGTCCTCCTATTCCCCGACCCTGAGCAAACAATCGGGCTCTCAAGCGACCAAGAGATGGTGATGTCATATCCGGACTGATAAGCGTGAACTACATGTCGCACGATTTTTTTTATTATAGTAACACAATCACGTGAAAGCGCTGACAAGCATACGAACACTTCCGGCTTGCATACAGACGTGCTGGGTGATCGACTAGTTCAAGGTTCCACTTGTGCAGTTTAGCCTAACGAAAAGCATGCTTTAGAAAAGCCTGAGTAAATGTGCTTAAAACCGTTGACTTGAAACTTCGAAAAAATGGTTCAAAAGATCTCTTCTTAAAAAGTTACAAGTTACATAATTGTAGTGATCAGCAAGGTACCGTTATGGTCTGCTGTCCGAGAGTGCAGCTCGTCAAGTTTCACAGAACTAGATAGGTCTGATATAACAGTGCCCTCTGTTGACTTTGGGGGGGGGGGGTGTAGAACCCCACATTATAGTTCTAAACAGACATTTGAATGTCAAGACGGTGCATATTTTTTGTTGGGAGCAAGCTATCACTATCTTACCACAAGTTCTTCCAGGTTTCACATTGTGGAATTTGCCAGTATCTTTTACTGTATGTCACACTCAACTCAGGAACAGGAAGCATTTAAATCTCTCTCTAATGCAATAAATATGATTGACTATTAAAAATAAATACAGTATACATGATTCCAAACCGAGGCAAATGTGTATTAATATCATGTATGTACAGTAGGTCTGCAATACTATCCCTCCAAAGCTGTTCACACTACTGTCTACTGTGCAAATATCAAAGTTCTATCTTCAACCTTGTTAATAAACTTACAGTAGTAGTACAGGTTATGTAAACATGGTACTTTTAACGTCACTCAAGTTTTAACGTCACTCAAGATTAATTAAGCAAGGGCATAAAAATCAAATAACTTAATCCACTATTAGCCCCAGTCATGTCACATTGGGTAAGTACTGTGATCATGTCCCCACATAGGTGTCTGAGCAAATTACAAATGATCTCATCCAAACGGCCAAGACAAATACCATGTACATGTTATGTACAGTATAGTACAGAAGCATCCATTGCCTACTGTAGTCAAGTGGTTTGTTTTGGAAGATGGGTACAGGCCTGATGCCATATTATTGTTCATCTGACATTACAGGTATACATTAGGAGGCATACAGGTGTATGGGGTGCATCTTAGACTTAGTGTGGGTGGTTTCGATCACAAGTAGTCCACTCAGTGCTGCTGTGTAAATTGATTGTTTGTGAATTGATTGTTTAGGAAACACAATGATGAATTTGGGAATTTCAAGAATTTAATCATTTCAGAGATACAATTTGAGGATGAGAGTAAGTACAGTAGTAAGGTGAAATAAACGTAGAGACAGGTGCAGAAAGCCCTCATGCACTTATGTCACGGTGTGCTGTGTGCTTTAGTTGAAGACTTAGTATCTCCTCTTCACATATACACAAGGTAGAGTAGTTCTCTGCCTTTGACTAAACTCAATTTTATAGTATCTACAGTAATCCCTGATCGTAGGGAATTGTGATACTTCAAGTTCACTTCCTGTACAGACCATCATGATGTATGGTTACTGTCTAAACATAAAGGGGGAATGGGCTCGAGAGAGGATACCCAGTTATCTTGCTTGAAGAAATTACTTCTTTGTGGATAATTTTAACTTGCCTCTGTATTTGTCCTCATAAATAATACAGTACAATGAACCTCCCCGTTGTGTGTGGCATTCAGACGATTCACAGTTCAGCATGTTCACATTTATGTGAATAGCACATAGATATATTTACAGCATTTTCGAATGGCATTGTACATTATATACGCATACCCAGGCAGAGAAAATCTTTAAAGGGTGTGAAGACTCGTGCACAAAGAAAAGTCTCATGCCGGTCTGACCTAGTTTCAAATGAGGTGTAACAGAAGTGTTAGACACCACCATAGATCCCAGAAAATACACACTCAGCTTGCTACCATCCGTAATTAGACACTAGTGTACAGTCAATACATACAGCTACGGTCAATACCCACAACACAGTGTATATAGCAGCGTGGACATCTCAGGTCTAGATAAAAGATAACAAGGTATCACATTTCATTACTGTCTGCATTTTGTAGCGAAAAGAAGAAAACTTCATTTGCAAGCAACGGAAAGTTAACTTTTTGAGAACACGGCACGCGGTTTGGGGCGAGTTTTCAATGCCTTTAACAAGTGAACATTCCATAATCACCTAATACCAGTTTGACAGTTTGCTGACCTCTGTCTTATCTATAGTGTAAGGTGTTATTATCAAAATCACATCAAAAGTTGTGTAGCCACTGACCTCCAGTGACCACTAAACAAACTCAACCTCTATTTTGGAAGACCCCTAGACTCGATTTTTCAAATTCCAGAAATATCATCTAAGTTAGTCTCCAAATCTCAGATGTCATACTGAGAGAATACACCAACAAATCAACAAAATTTGGTGTCTATTACTGATAAAAGCTTCTGGCTAAAGATCTAATTTCTTGCAAAATATGAAGCACACATTTTTTTTTTTTTTTTTGCAAAAGGCACAGGTTTGAATTGCAAATTGTATCGTCTCAAAATGTTTGCCCAAACTTGTTCAAACTTTTGAACAGTACTTCGTTAGAGGTGCTCACTTCCGTCTATCTGAATTAATCCCCGTCTCTGAAGAGTGTTGAAGGAACACTTTATTTACAGAATTAATTTTGACATGTTGTACAAATAATAGACTGTTAGATTTCACTGAGCTATCAGACCAAGCTGTATTTAGTTAAAACTATAATGCTTTTAAGCTATTGAACTGCATTGTTATAAAAGTACAGCAATGAATAGCATCAACAAAAATGCAATAAAGCTAATTAAGAGATCCAGTAATTAAAACGCCAATACAGAATGATACCCAGGACTGGCAGATTACAGTTCTAACACAATATCCTTAATCCCACATGACTTTCAATTCGCTTATATACTGGAAATGTTGGATCGAACTTCCATGAGAACGAACAGTTTGAAACATGCAACAAAGTTTAAAACAACATGACAAAACACAATTGAGATTTGTTTCAATACAAACTGTGAGCCAATGTTGTGGTTCAAAAACCTGTGCAATATCGTTAGTTATTTCAACTTGTTCTTTCCTTTTTATCCTTCATGCAATGTACTGTTAACTAGTACCTGCCAAAGCAGAGTCTTAAAAGCTACTAACTGTAGGGTATAAATTTATCTTACATCTCCATGTATGGTTATCCCCCCCCCCCCCTGATGTCACCTTATTATTAAAATCAACTTGTCACTGGATACTGCTAAAACATGTCTCACATACCAAACCATGCTTTATAGGCAATTTTGATGTTGCATTAAATCAGTAACACTCCATTTCATTCCCAAATGTTTCTTTTATTTTAGGTCGTTCAAGAGTTGCTGCCCTATTGGTACCTTGTGATTTATTTTGTGCATACACAGTGCACATACAGCCCTAAGTCTTACTTGGCAGTGACTTTTCACGGTATCGCGCAGACAGTAGGAGTGACTTTGGCCAGAATAGATAAAATCTTATTTGTCACAGTTTGAGGGCAACCAAAGCAGCAGTTTCTGATTTCCACCACCTTGATACTTGATCGGTCAGACCAACTGCATGGGGTCTCTGAACACCCAATACCAGCCCTCCCTTTGCAACAAAATATGGTTTCCACGGTAACTAGCGGACCAGATCTTACCAATCAGGAAACAATTAGTTATTTTATGTGTAGGCTTAGCTGTAATTAATGCTTCTACAACCAGCTATTAATGGAGAGAAAATCAAACAGACTTTTCACGGTTGACAAACTTTACTTAGAAGCGGAGTCACAACAGACCAGGTTTGATTGAAAGGAGTTTTATACAAAACGAGAAAAGGAAAAAACGCTGGGAAAATTTCGATCAGCTTTGATGATGTGCGAAATTCTTGGACTCTTACAAATCCACGAGGGATGGAACGGACAGACTTTGTTGGTTTTCAGTTGATATAGTGACCTGCTCTGAAATTCTCTCACTACATTCTATGTACATGCTCTTTTGAATATCAGCGTATGACTGTACAACATTTAGCATGTGATGCTCAGTGTGCAAAAGTCCTGGTTAATGATAAAGCTAACTATCCTCAATCTTTGTTCTGTTTTTGTTTTGTTTTATACCTATGATACCTGCAAGTGTTTGTCAAAATCTGCATTAACAAATCCACCAAAAAGTGAGATGTGAGTTGTACGACTTGAGAGTGTCACCTAACCAAAAAGTAAGCAGAAATTTCACTTGGAAATATTCATTTAATAGTCAAATTTACAATGAACCCTTCATAAGAAATTAATCGATATGCTACCAAAATTTAAAATCATACAAACTTCATGTTTTCTCATTAGAATGAGAAGATTTTACACCAAATTAATCTGGGAGAACAGAACCAAAACATTGTCACTCATTTTAGTAGTGGAAAAAGTTTGAATATAAATTTCTTCCAAAGTTGCAAAATGTAACACCATTTTGCAGAGCCTGAGCATCCTTATCCATTTAAACATATCTTATATGTGAGGGGAGAAACCTCTCACTGTAGACCCCTTTTCCAGGCCACATTTGCCACTGGAAGGTTGCTAAGATTATCAAGATGAACATTGGTCAAAAAAAGATTGACTACTAGGGCCTACAATGTATTGTACTTGCGCAGTAAATCCTGACAGTTCAGGAATGGGCACCATGCCCTCCACCCACCCAACCCACCCCCCTCCCACCCTTCAATAATTTTCATGTGGGCATGGCACCTCACATACATGTGGCAATTTCGACACCATCTAACAATGCCTGCCTCCTGCTCCGCACGTCATTCTCAAACCAGTATAATCTGTAAAATATTATTTCTAAGCTGTATGAGAGGAATATTAATAACATGGCAAGGCAGTGGAAGGCATTTAAGATCAGCATTAATACTGAATGAAAATAGACATAGAACAACAAAGAGTCAAGTTAATCTTCACATTAAGTAAGCACTTACCTAAGATACCTGTCACCCTGATTGGGAGCTTTGTTCGTAGTACCACAGAATGTTTCTTCCTGTAAAGAGGAGGGAAACGAAGAGTTCATCACTTTTGTAATTAAATGGATAAAAAACGGGCAAGAAAAAAAAATTATTCCTGCAAATTTCAATAGTTGCTTTAAAATTCATTGTGCCATCAAAACGTGAAAATGTCTTCCTGGCAGCATTTTTCATTCAAATATTCATCCTAAAGTTGTAATTTTTGGTACACTGTTTTAAGTAGATCTGTAAATAACAAATGAATGATATTGTCAACTTCATTTTTTCCACTTTCTTTCCAGGTCCTCCATCACCAGGAAGTGGGGGAAGAATCTTAAAAGCCCATCAAATAATTTGATTTTATGTTGGCATGGTGTGCCCACATTCGGAAAATTTCTGATTCCAACTGATCCCTCGGATTGGGACCTCAAACCTGTTTTAAGTTTTCTTTCGAAATGCACAAATCATTTATTGTGCACTGCGATGAAACCTAACAGAATGCGAGGTACTGTAGATTAAATTGACAGTTCATCAAACCATGGAGGTTTTACCTCCATGATCAAACATAGAATACAATTGGCCTGGACATTTTTGTGTGGTGATCAAGCCCATACAACACAACCTGGGTACTAAGTACTATACTAATCATCACAATGATTAAGTCAGTGGTAAGTTTTCTTCCAAATACTTCTTTTGTTAATATTGTAATAACTGTACATGTACATTCTTCAAACTATCAAGTTATAAACTTTTACAAAGATTCTTAGTCTGAATGGCCCAAAATTCCACCTAATTCTGGCAAATTAGACTGGGAATCTACTTGAATATGTGAGAATGTGGGGGTATTTTTTTTAGTTTTTTTGTAGTTAATCTATAAATGTTTGATCACACATATATCTTTGTCTCCATATCTACAACCTCTGAAAAAAACAACAACAAAAAACAATCACAAATGTAGAACATCTTTCTTTCTTCCTAGAAAATTAAAGGCATCAAAATTAGTACAAAAAAAATCATGATAATCCTGAAATAGAAATATATCCTCATTTGCAACAAGAAGGATTTTTTTAATTAGCTAGACCGAAAAGAAAACACTGCACCACAGGTGCTGTAATAAAAACCGTAATTTCTAACTGTACAAGAATACTACAGTATACATACTGTACAGTACATTTATGTATACAAAAGCAGGTAAATTAGATGAGTAGCAAAAAGCAAAATTAATTATTTAATAATCATTATATTATTTTATTTTTGTATTATTATATTAATTAAATAATAATTATTTAATAATGCTTTTTAATTTGGTGCTTAACATTGTCCATAATTTCTTCTTTTCCCCCCAAACATTTTAGCAGTTTTATTCCCACTAAACATTTAGCTAAATTTGATGTACAGTAAGTGCTCAATGATTTGCTCAATGATATACATTAAAATTTACAGATGGAAACTTTCTTGTTAAATTCTGCTTAATTTCTTCTGATTACACACAGCTGACTGAAGCCATACTAGTGTAAGCCGTAATGGTCACCATTTGTAAAGGGTCTAAGACTATGGACAGGGTGATTGCGTCCGACGGATAAAAGTCTCCATTCATGGTATTGTGTACAGGGCTTATCATTGGGAGAGTATTCCCAACAGACTTATTTCATTGATATGCCTACCCTCAAAAGCTTAAACACACATATAGACACATCTGAATATTTGAGCTTAAATTCAAAGAAAAGCAAGACCAAAATTGTAAAGTGTGAAACCTTGGACAAAAGTGTCAAAGTCCTTCCCCACCCTGCTACTTCCTTTAAAACAAGACTGATTAAAATAACCTCTCTTCGACTGGTCTGTGAACCGTGAAAAGTTTTGAATAAGATATGAACAATGATAACCAAGGTTAGAAAGCGCCATGGTATCACTTTCATGCACTGACAAGATGCAGTCTTCATGGTATCATATCTTATAACTGTACATTATATAGGAGTGAGATTTGTCACAATCAAGGAGTTCCATATACTCGACCTTTGAAAGAAATGTACTGTAAGATGTCTGAAATCACACTTCTAAAGCCTGGTCTGAGTTTCAACAGTATTACAGTACTGTAGCTTTTAAGCTTCCATATCAGACTCAGCACAATAGTTATATATGTTTTCAATACTTCCTGAAATCACATAAACTGTCAGCCCAAAAAAGAGGAAAAAAAGAAAACACCCTTTCGGAAGAAGAGAAAAATATAACCAGTGGGCTTGTTTTGTATTTAGAATTTAATATTTATACTGTACTGTGACCAATTAGGAAGCTTTACACAAGTAGGAGCAAATGAAAAATTCAAATATCAGTAAAACTCCCAAGTCCCTGTCCTGCCTCTGAGCTTATTAATGGTTCATTTTCAAAATATTACTCAAATATTTTTTGTTAACCTTTGGATTAAATTAATTTCATCATTTCTTTAATCACTACAATTGCTTATAATGCTCTGCAAAATGACATGAACCACTCACGTTTTATCGTAGCCTTCAAAGTCATCCTTCTGGTCATTAATGGACTCCTCAACCTCCAAGTAGCTGCCGGTATGTGAGAGCTGGAGTCCACATTCAGCAAGCTGCGAAGAGAAAAATGAATAATAGAGTATCATATCAAAGGCATTTTTCTCTCGTCTACTTTTCATGTTCCTCTAAATTACCAATTCTGATAAAACTTTTGAGTGAAAAATCAGCATTCCTCAGATAACAAGAAGAAACACTGTTTTGTTTACGATGCAGCCCACTGTTTTCAAATTCACAGTGGCTGTCAGAACCATGCAGTGACAAGCAACTTATTACATTTGATGTACAAGTTTAGCAAACCTTGTATCAGATGAAAGATACATTGGAATCACTGTCAGAATGGTAGATTTGGAAGGAACAGAAAATGGTTGTTGACCAAAAGTGGGTTGATGGTGGCATTGGAGGGCTGGGGGGGGGGGAGAGGGTTGCAATGCTTACATGTTATTAAGGTCAGAGTGCATGAATGGAGACAGGTAAGAGATAGGTGAAGAAAATACACCACGCAATTGATCAGATTTACACAATTTGTTTACATTTCTGCACCCTATACAAGTTGATGAATTAGCAATTAATGATTCGATTCTGGTTCTCAACATTTTGTCGTCCAAACATTCTGCCCATTAGTACTCATCACGTGTACAGTAAAATGTATAGAAAATTTCACAATACTCTGCTATAACACACACGAAAAGACTACTAGCCAAGCTGAAAGTGACATTTTATCATCAAATAGCAGTGAAAATGTTATCCAAATAAATGAAATCAATTAATGCAAAACAGCTGCTTTACTATGTGAATGAGCATCCTTTGTAGTTCACTGGTTTGAATTTTGGTATAAAGAATTTATTACAACTCTTCTATAAATTTACACAAGAATACACAAGAAATTGCAAGATGGCAGGAGCTGAAAAAAAACCTTACCAAGGAATGAAAATTTTGACAAAGTTGACAAGCAGTCAACTTTCATATTGTGTACACAGAAATGAAAGAAGAACAATGAATGGAAAAACAAGCAAAGAGGGTAGTCAAATAACAGAAAATAAATTTACAAATCATTTACAAATGTTTACACATGCTTGTGGCCTGCCATTCCTACAGTATCTTAAGTATTCCCAATGTTTCCTGTGCTATCATTTAGGACAATAGGAGCCAGTTCATGATAACTACGTAACACAAAAAATTAAGTCATTTTTTTTCTTCTCTGGAACTGCAACATCACATTGCATACCAAAACGGTTTTATGATTGTTATATCTATATATTTAGCAATCCCCTTAATTAGAATTTTTGTAGTTTGTAGCAATTAAAGTTATGCTACTGTAATTAAAATTACAAATTTAAATAGGTAAACATTACAAAAGTAAAATTTGTTGAGCAGATTATGAAAATTTGAATTCTTAGCTTCCATTTGAAACCAACTTTGCCATGAATGAATCCATTTGAAATTTTAAGGGTCATGTCCTGTTTTGCTTGGAACTTCCCTGCTATCATTTATGAAAATAGGAGCCAGTTCATGATAACATCCGGTTGTAAAAAAAAGAGAGGAAAACATTGACGGGAATGCTTTCTACTATGATGAATAGCTTGATACAGAGTATTACTAATCCTGGTATTGCATGGCAAAATGCTATGCAAAATGGTCAAACTGCTAAATAAATGCAAAGATGTATAGTTTTTTTTTACACAGGAACACATAGTATTTTATAAGCATATCAATTCAGAGTCTTAATAAAATGCTACACAAACTTTTAACATTAAATTATTCCCTGTGATGTATATATTTGCAATGGGCCATATACTGAACCGTATGTAACCAGGGATGTGCTCAGGAATATTTGAGTGCCGGGCAGGTAGTGTGATCCACACCCTGGGAAAGGGATCTCATGGTTGGGGTACCCCCCCTCCTCCACTGGAATTTTTTTGCACATGAAGTATGCTTAAGTGGTGTTATTTTTCCTATTCTGTACCATGTATTCTCCCAGATTTTGGTTATGGTAACATTTGTTAAATTATCATAAAAAAAGTGCCGCGCGGAAATGTTTAAAATACTGTTTGTGCTGTGCGGCATTCAGAACTGCTGGGCGCAGCCGCCCGGTGCCGCCCAGTGTGATCACATCCCTGTGTAACATTCCCACATATACTGGATACCACTAAAAACCGGCATACATTTATTTACAACCGTCTTTACTACTTCTGAATAATTCTTTAAATTCAGTCCGAGAACTGAACTGTGCCTCACAGAGCATACAGTATTCAATACCATAATGATTTTTCCCCTTTTCCATTCATTGTACAGTAAAATTTCTGAGTTTATGCCATGCTGGTAAGTTTAGCAAGTTTATCCATTTGATCAGTTCTAGTTTAAGTTTTGGACTAAACTGTGTGAGAATATTACCGTGTATCTTGTGATCTGGGCATTTAGTAAATCTTGAGCCAAGATATAAAACCACTATTCCTCAGACAAAGACTGCCCTTTGAAGCATACAGTATATATAACCCTGATTATAACACTGTACCTTTATCTAACTTGATTTTATTTTTTATTGATTCCAGTTTACAGATGTACCTTTAAAGGAGAAATTCCTAACAAATGAATCACTTTTGAGCCGAGGAGTCCCTGTCTCTTAATAAATTCTTCATTGTTTACATTTTATCCAGACTGTACTTACAGAGCTGCAATATTTGATGTGCACAGTTAGATACTTAACAGCTCCCTGCTGTAAGGATCAGCAATATGTATTTAGTATTAGCTCTGACATTGATAGACACCACCCACACCACAGAAAAATTCTTTGAAGAAAACTTATCTGCTTGACTGATTCTTAAAGAATGCGAACAAAGGAACAGAGATGTATGAAGGTGTAATTGACATAAAGAGAAAAGGGGGAAAAAAAGAGGGGTAAATAGATACTCCAATCCACAGGTACAATGTTACAGTTAGCCAGTACGCTAGAAACTGTGACTAGTTTACGTACTAGTTGCAAATACTGTACTGTTTGAAATCAGTACACGATGCTTTACATACGGTACTGAACTGTGCCTCACACAATGTCAATATCACAGAAATAACATTTCTGTAAAGTGGCATTTTGTGAATATTCAAGTTTGTAACAAAGCTATATTTTGTCAACATCATGAAATACTTTCGCATAAATGGATGTCACAATTTCAAGATTATTTCGGTTACATACCAGAAGTAATTGTCACCACTCACCAGCACTTTCAACAAAGGAATTACTAACCCAAATAAAATATTAATCGATTAAACAATCGGGACACATCCCTCCTACATTTTTCATCTTGCGCAAAAAGTTTTGTATTGAACTTAAAGTTCCAACTCACGACACAAGAAAGTTTACAAATATTAAAGTTAAAATATTTTCTATATATATACTAATCATGTCCTAAAGGAAAGATTTTACTGCCAAAAAATTGGAAGAAAAAGAAAGAAATAAATACTTAGAGAACGATTTTTCAAAGTAAATCTTTTGAATTGGAATCAAACTACATACAGTAAATCATAAGAGATCAGTGAGCAACTTATACACTAGAATACCAACACACTCTAAAATGGCCATTACAATCAAATCAGCATTTCTGGATGGGAATTAGCAGTTTTACTGTGAAATTGCACTGGCAGGCCTGCCCAAATCTTAAACATCATCAGCAAAAGAGAAGGTACAGGGGCCCGGTACTAATATGTTTGAAACATCACTTAATTTCTTGCTGTTCTTGAAACATCTGCAGCATTATCATGTTAATCAAGTAATGCATCCCTATTTGGGCCGTTGCTTTATTACTATGTTGCACCCCTTACCACACTATTTTGATCTTCTGAATGATATTATGATTCTAAACACAGCGGGTTCCTGAATGGAACATTACTTTGCAGTGAACTGTGAGCGAGTAAATTTAACTTAGCTATGAAGATTTGCTCATTACATTTGTAGACCCTGCTGTCTTTTCTTTGTTGTAATTTGAATTAGCAAACTTGTGACAGCCATGCCAAAAAGTCAGGGATACTAAACTGCAATATGCATGTCTAGCTCCTTCCTCATGTATCCAATAGCCGAGAGGGCTTTGATGCTTAGCTAAAATAAGAAGAGTTCATCGATGGCAACATCAGATTTCAGTATCTTGTTGCAAATTGTTGTTATCAATAGGTAACCAATTTGTATCCACATAGTTTGTTTCATATGAAACGTTCAGGGATCCTTTGGTAAATTTAAGGGCTTTCACTCTGAAGATATTAGCCTACCCATTGTTCAATGGGGCCATTGGCCTGGCAGCCGGGTGAATGAAAATGTACACCCACTATTTGTACGGCAGTTAATTAAGCAATCAGAGAGCAGATCTTAGTAGGTGCAGAGTAACACATTTTCTGTACTTGTTGATTAAGTGCAAAGCAATTAGGGTTCAACATGATCGTTCTTCACAGGGTAATTGTAGGGTGAATAACAGCTGCAGTACACTGGTCCTTCTCTGAACTTCCTCAATGTTCTAGACAACACTGGGCATCTTTGGGAGAATATTTAAGATCATCCAAACCACAATTCAAAAACATTACGGTGATTAGAATTGACTCTCGTAAGTTTAGGTGCCATTTCAATAACCAAGTGTGTCAACCAGCTCTTGAAATCCACAGGTTAACAATTCTACCAATACCGTTTGCATCAAACTATATACAGAACATGCAGCATTCAAGGTGCGATTCCATTTTTGTCGAGATGCTGGGCGAATAAGTAAATAGGTCATGTTATTTGCTCAGCAGCTGGACGACTTAAAACGAGCAATACACCTTATTTGTACGGTTGCCGGATGAATAATATGTAATGTTTTTTATTCGCATGAAGCAGCCGGGTGAATGAGTGCAAGGGTTAGTCCTTATTCATCCGGCAGCCAGGGAATAAGATGATGGAAGCATTTCTTCTTCGCCTGGTATTCTGATGAATAACATAATGCATTTCTCTTATCTCACTGGCTGCCTGGCGAAAGGCACGACCATTACCCTTATTCAAATCTAGGCTACCTAGGTTGGCCTTGCCTTTACAGAAAAGTAATAATTATAACCTAGGCCTACCTATACTATTGGTCCAAGCCAATGTCAGTAACACGTATTCGCCAGTGTATGGTATCTAGCCTAATTTAAGAAAGGCCTTGGCCTAATGTACATGTATTGGTAATTACCTTAGCCTGTGCTACAAATTATAACTTACAAATACAAGTTCAACGTTCTAGGCCTATGAATAATAATATTTAAAGTCTGTCCTATCCTAAGTAAAGCCTTAACAAGTGGAGGTATTTTTTGTATTTGTTTTTTTAAACATTGACTCTGGTTATATGAACCGTTAAATTGAATTGTTACTAGAATGATGATAAGAAGACGTTTAGCAAAACCCGTCCTACGTACTTCATGTGGCGCATTTAGAAGCCTTCGTAAATCCGGTATCTGGTCAATTAATGGTAGATACTCATCAAAGGTGAAGCGAAGAGGACGAGTAGGTTCTGGAAACACTGTCGTTGCGAAGGGATCGGTGTCATTCAAAAATTGCACTCGGCATTCAAAGGCAGCCATTGCAGCCTGCTGCAAAGTTCAAGTATCCTTAACACTAAATCAAAACTTTGCTGGTTGGTCTAATCCAATGGTTAGGGTTTTGACGTTAGTCAGTACCTTTCGGTAACACTAACAGCTAAGGACTTGCCATCAATCACACGCAACAACACAGGGATCAGACTGCACTATTGAGAGGGGGCTATAGCACTTACATAGGTCAAAATCTCCAAATGGTAATGATAACAAAAACATGCAACTCGATTTTGTTTGTGTTATCGCAGTACACAGGAGTTTTGGTATGTGTTTAACTCAAGACCGTACATTGAAATAACATGTTTAAGTCCCAGCTCAGGGTTGTATCCTCCCCTGACCCTAAAAACACAACGCGAACACGCGTGACCCCAAACTCCCATAGGTACATAGAGGCAATATACGAAACTTATTCAGCCCGATGATCGGGAAGCTGGGGGTCAAATTGATAAGCGCCTTGATACACACCGTCAACGTGAAGAAGCATTGTGCTGATTACGTCATCAGTACATAGTCCTAGTAGTAATGGAGCATTTCCGAAAGATCTCAAAACTACCGTTCCATTCATTACAGGTAATGAAATCCACAACACCCTATTCTCAGACTTTCGGTGGCATATTGATGCCTTGATCTATCCATTGACTGTGATAACTATATTTCAGTGAATCTTTGGCACCCTACCCCGGGTTCTAAATTATCCCTCATTTTTAGTTACCACTTTTCAAAGTGTTGATAAGTAATTCTTAATTTACCACAATTAGCATGTAGTCTAACGTTACAAGTCCAGAAGAAAGTCAGGGGCACGGCCATCACAATTTAAGGGCTTTCACTCTGAAGATATTAGCCT
>KN884211.1:809-21593 GCA_000934455.1 Apostichopus parvimensis
TATATGTGATCGGAAATGAGTACGACAATCATCTGCCTCTGCCTCGAGTAGTAATCGAAAAAAAAGAAGAGAAAAGCATTGACATAAAGCTGGTGTGGTCATCCACTATGAACCAATGAACATCGTTTCAAATCAGCTGTTTGATTTCTAACCCTTAGGGGAGGGGGGCAGTGGCGGAGCGTCCATACAGTCAGGGGGGCGGATGCCCCCCCTGACGGACTCAAATGGACTGCTGGCGCCCTTTTCAGCTTTTTATTACTTTTTACTTATTCGCGATTATTGACTTTTTATTGCGCTCTCATCTACCTATTGACATTTGTCATATTCTGTTGGTGTAATTTTCTGACAAAATGGCGACGACACCTATTTATTCTTCGTTTATCTGCATATTAGCAAGGCCCGGAAAGGGTCATTTCCTGCGATCTAGGGAGTATCTTTACTCAAAAATTTTCTGTACGCTCCGCGCCAACCTATGGTAGCGCTCCGCTTAGATAGTGTCGAAAGCGCCCCTACAGACCATTCTTGCCCCCCCTGACCAATACCCCTAGCTCCGCCACGGGGGGGGGGGTGCAGATGTGGGGACGCGTTGGTAGGGGAATGAGGACGTACTGAAGGAACAACTCCAACATCAGAATAATGGTCAATTTGGTGTTTTCGGCTCAAATTATGGAGAAGACGTTAAAAGACTAACATGAGGTACAAAACAGTTTCACGTGAAAAGTAGTTTTTATTTCTCATCTTTAGGTAATACACATAAAATTTAAGTAAAATATTCAAGGACTTATCTTTCACCTGAAAATGATAAGTGTGAATTCATATGATTACCTACCAATAAATGGTTGTCTATGCATTTATACCCCCCCCCCCCTTTTTTATGTTTCATGTCCTTCACAAGGTACTCTTCATTTTTAAAGCAGCAAAGTCTTTGCTTTCAATTGTATTTTTCATTTCTTAAAACATACACAGCCAACCACCCCCCCCCCCCCCTCCCGCATTCACTTTTTTTTTTTCTGTTAAATTTCTACTATCTCAGAATTTTTTTTTAATACTGTCAAGATCAGGCATGTCATCCTAAGAAGAAACGAACCTGGACTATAAGAGCAAGTATTGTTATCCTTACATTTTCTTTTTTGTACCTTGTACCTACCCCCTCCTTACTCCTCCCCTCCTCTCCCCCCCCCCCCCCCCCCGGCCACGTATCCTACCACCAGAGTGTGTAACTCATGTTAATTCATGCAGCCAGAAACCCTCCAATGGCTTCACAAACCAATGCTGATGATGAGAGTTGAAGACAGTACAGAGTACATACTTACAATTTACATACTTACTCTAGAGAGAGAATGCTTCCTCTGATGAATAATACTCACCACTAACAGTTGCAAATCATTTACACATCTCTACAGAACGTTGACGAATTTTTCAGCACACTTACTTACTTTTCAACAAGATATGTATAACTTAACATTGGCATGATGAGTCGACCTCTAACATATTATTGACCCCCCCCCCATTGCAAATATTCCCAACTTTGGGACTAGATTCAACTCTTTAACTTACATATTATTGACACAGACAAGAGCAATCTGATGTCAAGTATATACTTACCAATTAATGGAATGGAAAAACGATCAAATTATTCGTGACTTAAACCAACTGTTCGAAAGGATACGTCTTTGTTATGTGATAAAGGAAAGGATTTTCAACTAATATTTCAGCCAACATTAGAATAGTCTTTTGAATGTCTGAAAACTGCCAATGAAGTTGACAGTAAAAACACTTTTACCACCTACTAACTTTCCTGCTCTCATTGGGAGAGTGGTGGAGGGAGGGAGGGAAGGGGGGGGGTTGGACGGGAGGTCTCTTTCAAGTTGATTTTCATTCCCTCTTAGAACGATCTATCCCCTTCTCGATGAGTGGTCCATACAGAAATATGAAGAATAACAAGCACAACCCTGTAAATTATGTAAAACCTGCTATTTACATAAACTAAAAAACCAAACTTTTGAAAGAAAAAGTTTTAAAAAGACTGTACAGTGACGCTGCTTCCCCGGTGAACCCGGGTCGGGAATCATCACTTGGCTTCCTCCGTTTGACCATTTGTCTGCCCATCCACCAACTGACCGACCTCAAAATCTTGCGGCTCCTCCTTGGGCGGCAGTTCCGGGTAATCGTCCTGTTTCTCTTCCTTGATCCTCATCCCCCGTTCGTACTCCTCCAACTCCTCCGCGGTGGGTTTACGGTCCTCGTCAATGTCGTGCCCGCGGTCCCGGTAGTCCCTGTCCCGATCCCGACTTCTGTCCCTCCGCCTCCTCTCCCTGTCGCGGTCTCGGTCGCCTCCTCTGTCGCCTCCCCTGTCGGCCCCCCTGTCACGCCTGCCGTCGCGGTCCCTGCGACGGTCCCTGTTGTCACGATCCCCCCTGTCTCTCTCTCGTCGGCGCGGCTCCTTGCTGCGACTGCGGCTTCTCCTTCTTCGCTCTTCTCTCCTCGGGCGCTCTCTGCGATCGTCTTCCCTGCAGAGATGAGGAGAGTCATTTATCTTAGTACATATATAGGAACATATTTAACATGTATGTATACATTAAATGCTCATATGCAGGATACTCATTAAAAACATCATTAAATTAAATTAAATTACTCATTAAACATTAAAAACTGGTTATCAGGTTGAAGAGCTAAGTCTAACTATTCCTAAATAGCTTGTCTTGTTTCAAACCAAAACGCCAAAAAAAAAAAAAAAAACTTTCTCCGTGGGATTTAATTCGTTTACAAGCTTTATCTAGTAACAATTCACGCTGTGGCACTATATTTATTTTATCGCATGTATAGATAGATTAGTCTTAACAGGTTTTTATATTTTTTGATCATGATCAAGTTTTTGATCTTGATAAGGGAAAAGTCCTGGAAGAAAAACACCGACAGCTCAAAGACTAATTTAACCCATCAAAATATGACACTTGGTTCTGTTTAAGAGTTGCTAATTGCCATATTTCCTCGTTTGAAAAAGTAGGACAATGCATCCTGGGGGAGGGGTCTCAGAAACATTTCTATCTTTAAAGGGGGAGGGGGGAGGGCACATCAAATGGTGACATATTTACAGCTTATGCACCAGTCTACTAGAGCGTAAAATTTCAAAAATTTGCACCAGAAATTGTCTCCACAGAAAGTTAATTGTCGAGCTTCCAAAATGGTCATGTATAGTGATGCGTATCTACCTGCCTATTCTAATTTAGGTTTGCGCTCAGAGATTATATATTCTTGTAGCAAAACGGGCGAACCCTGATTAGGGTGAACCTACAGGGTAGATCTAGATCTTCATACCCTGAGATACCAATACAACTCTATGGGCAAACATGGTTACACTTATCATTGGTAGCAATCTGCCCACTTTACAAATCATTCCCCTTTTGCAATATTCTATATACATGACTTGTTCTATCTGCACGAAGCTACCAATGAATAAAGATTGACGGTTTTGGATTATACCTTCCTATCGATCCAGACGGGTCTTCTCTTCCAGAATGACGGGTATTCTGGTCTGGAGCGCCTCGCCTTGTACCTCCGAGCCCTCCGCCTGCGATGGAAGTCAACATCAACAAAATCAAAGCAACAAAATCGCAACATTTTCTGTACCTTTTGCTAACTTTTTTCTTGTGTCATATTTTTTTATATTTCATGTGACAGGAAGACGAGAGGTGGGTGGTGGGGTGAGTCGGAGATGAGGATGGTAAGAGAAACGATAACAACCTCTTGCTAGTTTAACATTACACCGAACATGGGGGGGGGGGGGGGTGGAAGGGATTCAAGTCTTTACAGAAGTTACAAGATTCAAACTTACCTAATCTTCTTGGGAACCATCCTTTAACAGTTCTAGCCCTTTCAACGTCGACCAGAACTCGCCTCGAATCGATCTTCTTGCCATCGGCATGCTTGTAGGCATCTGTAATGAATACAAACAGGAAGAGGGTAAAAACTAAGAACAAAGTGAGGGGTGGGTGATGGGTGAGGTAAAATTTATAGGTAAACACAAAGTCAGGACGTAGTTTTGAAGATCGTTGCTCGTGTTTGACTTGAGGACTTCTCGTTGCAACTGTAACTTCACGGATGGTTTCATCGTTGGTCACGCTGACCGCTTTCTTTCCGGAAGAGATTAAGCACAACATCGTCGATGGTTGTTGTCGTCCCTCATTCTCCACTGATTGGTTTCTTTCACAATACACCTGCTTACCATTCCACAAGTATGAGACAGTAATTGCTCAAAATATGCCAAACGAAGGCAATATCAAGATCAGCCAACCTCTCCTGTTGAAAAGGTTCACTGTTACCTATGGATTGTTATAAAGTTGAACCCAATCCTCCTCTTTGGATAGTACCCTTTGCACTAAGAAAGGGACTGTTATGTAGGAATTGTTATAATACTCTGCAATTGCCCCCTTTGGTGAACTCCCTTTGCACTGGGGAAAGGGTCTGTTACCTATGAATTGTTATTTTTAACTTTGCGATTGCCAACTTTGGTTAGTACCCTTTGCTCTGGGTAAAGGGATGGTTTAACTATGAGTTGTCATAATACTGTGCAACTGCCCACTTTGGCTAGTACCCTTTGCACTGGGTAAAGGGATGGTTTAACTATGAATTGTCATAATACTGTGCAAATGCCCACTTTGGATAACCCCCTTTGCAATGGAAGAGGGACGACTCAGCAGAGTTTAAACTCTAGCTTAACAGATCAACTCATCATCAGATTTGCTATAGAGTTATTAATCTTGCTATGCATAATCAGGAAACTTACCAACATTCTTTTAACCACCGATAACTTAACCGTGAAGCAAAACAGTTTGAAGGGTAAATTGTGTAAAGGTGGGATAGGGAGGGGGGGGGAACAAGGGGAGACTTGTTAACAGCAAGGATAGCAGTCTCAGAAAGTGGCAACATACTATTATAACATCAATCCATCTGAAAAATGCATAACCCAATCTTACATAATTGATGTCACACAAGTGATGTCTATATTATATTGGTGTGACTGTCCAATCATAACACCTGCACTCTTGGTGTGACTGTAGACCTTTCACAGACTGGGCACTCTGAATAGTGTGACAGCCATATCATACCTGCACCCTGAATATAAGTTATCACTGCTGTGACAGTGGACTCCCAACGATGTATGCTACCGTACCGGTCATGTCCACACTATACTGATCCCCTACATTGGTGTGACAGCCATATCATACCTGCACCCTGAATATGAGTTATCACTGCTGTGACAGTTGACTCCCATGATGTATGCTACTTGGGCCAGTCATGCCCACACTATACTGATCCCTTACATTGGTGTGACAGCCATATCATACCTGCACCCTGAATGAGTTATCACTGCTGTGACAGTGGATTCCCATCGATGTATGCTACTGTACCGGTCATGTCCACACTATAATGATCCCTTACATTGGTGTGACAGCCATATCATACTGTCACACTACAGATGAGCCACATTTAAGTGACAGTGGATTCCCATGGATGCTAATATCAGTGCAGTGTTACAAATACCGCTTGACATTTACCTTGTTGTGACACTCAACCTTACTGTACCTGTCACACTAGTTACCTCTCTGTGTGACAGATGAACCATACCTACGCAATGGTGACCTGTCAGAGTGGTATAACAGCTACACCATCCTACCTTCACACTACTGATGGGTTACCTCGGTATGAGACTGAGAGGTACCACCTTACTGTATCTGTCTTACATCTTCAAATTTTTAGTGATGTGTCACGTCGGTGGCGTGACACTGAATTTTACTGTCACACTGATGATGGTTCAGGTTGGTTTGACAGGTATTGTACGAACTCAACACGACGAATGCTAAATATTACTCGTTTTCACAGAATGGCCTCACCAAGCCATGACATACCACAGAATATGAGGAAAATATTCTTTCTTCTAATTGCGTGATATAAACTCTACTAATGGCTAGGACCACCATTTGTGAAACTGATGTTGGGCCTGTCTAATAACAACTCTTAACAACACTAATATTCTGAAGGCATACCATGCGACTGATACAGTTATTTCACACATTACTGCCTTTGTGTGTTTAGCTTCATTCCTTACAGAAGCAAACTCGGGTTCAGCGTTACCTGCTCCTATGTTGATTTCTAGAATAAACAATGTTTGCCACAATGGAACGGCAGTGTACTTTTACTCCTTACTATTGGAAACCAAGCTCTTCGGATGCAAAGGGCTTGCTTTCCAAGGGATCCAACGATATCATAAGCTGGTCCAATCTAGCCACCTTCACAGAACGTACTACTTTAACCAAACTTAACTAAGATCTCACTATTAATCTTGGAAAGGTGTGGGGAGGGAGGGGGGTGAAAGTTAAACCTTAACAAATATTCTATTGCAAACAGTTTCTAAGTACTGTTTCAACTAAACTTTAACCAAGTTAAAACCTTAATTTCATCTTAAAAGAAGGGGGAGAGGGAGGGAGGGGATGAGAGTGATCCTGTACACAAGATTTAAATGTACATTAACTATTTCTGGCAAGCTCACACTTCAAGATTGGACATGAAATCAAGGGGCTTTCCATGTGTATCATAATACCAACACCCTTGACGCCATGCAGAACCAATACGACCAATCTGACTGCATGTTTCTCTTCCAGTTACATAGACATACTATTACAGGTAGTAGTAATACTGTATAGTTCTCACGAAGTTGTCTAATCCACAACGACACAACGGACTAACTCATACAGTCACAACAAACATCTCTAAAACGGTATGATGTATCCGGTATGTATGCTCAAAATGAAACCTATGAACTTGCTATACAAATGTCAAGCCGAACAGCAGCAGTTTTTTCATACAAAAAAACGATACAATTTATTTTATAGGAGACAAAAAGTAGTTCAGACCCTTCGACACTGCCTCACAGACTTTCCTCGATATCAACCTGAAATATCAACGTGAAAAAACAAATCCATGGCCTCCATCTCATTGCATGACTATGATGCAAACATGTAAACAGCATGTAACTACCAGACCAACGAACGACTTGGACACACACACACACACACACATGATCACGCCCCTAACCCATCGACATTTTAATGCACTCCTTGCAGTATGGTGTCCTCTTCTGGTCCACATTTCTCCATATCAGACCAAATGGGACAAAACAAGTACTCTCTGCTCATTTCGTGCTCAGAGACAGAGGAAGAACGAGTCAGAGAACTTAAGAGAGCTTCAAAACAATTGGGATCCACATTTCGGCATAACCGAGACGAGAGTTACCTCCGATCAAAGCAAATTCTGGTTATCCATCCATCAGAAACCCTTCTTCGGCATACACTGCCTATGCTACAACACCCTGAGCTACAGAAACAAGGCATGCCTTACATTTTAATTTCTTACAGATTCTGTCTACAAATCCAAAACTGAACCATTGAACCCCAGAGTTACAAATATCCAAGCATGCGAAATCCAAAGCAAATGGTGATGTGCATTTGACTTACCAAGACAACACTGGTGGATATACATACCCGAGATGATTTACTGAATTCCCAAAATTTTATCAAAATCTTCAATTTCCTGCGCCCATAGATACCACGACTGTCTTGGAATTTTTTTTGGGTAATTTACTTTAAATAATCACAAAGTTTTGTCTGCAGCTACCATGAAGCCCATAACTCTTGCATGATTCCTGGGATCTATAAATTCTTCTTAAAAATCAATGTATTTTCTCCTCTCTGTCTACTTATCAGGTTTTTTTTTCCTAAAGTAAATTCATCCACCTAATTGCAATACATGCAGTACAGCCCCCGCCCCCCCCCCTTTCCCCTCTCTTTGCAACTCCCTTCTACCTTAACCTAACTGAGATTGCAATTTATAGCAAACTAAATTTTTCTACTACAGTACACAGGGGGCATACATACCAAATACTGTACCTCAGAACTTACTTATGCCACGACGCATCTCTTTAAGAAGTTTCTCCTCACAGGGGTAACAAGAGGTCCCGCAGGGTTTGGAAATGTGCCTCCTTTTTTGTCACTCAGATGTTTCTTTACACCTTGGCCTTACCCAGCCAAAACCAACCCCTCTTTTCACTTACTCAAGGGGAACAACCCCTTGAAAGATTCCATTTCGGGCAAATTTGTTGGCCTTACCATGCCAGATGTGAAATAGGTTAAAGGTGAACTCTTATCATACAAGTATTCTATCATTTTATCTTAAATCTATTTCAAGGTGATTTCGACTTTTGATTTTGGAGGTTTTTGTGTTGTTAGTTTTCTTCCCATTATTGTAAAATTATTTTGGCAATTTGATCAAATGTAGGTGTTAAAAACACTGCCCACAAACCACTTAACTTCCTTTCGTACCTAACCCAACCTGTTCACGACCGGCCGCCCCCCCCCACCCCCATTTTCATTCAAGTTTGACCACCCTGTGCTAATTTCCACTTTATTCATTCCAATTTTTCATCTTTTGAATACAAAATCAACCCAATTATATATTTCCACTAATGCCATAAAACTTTTTTTTCTCAATGTCACTTCTCTATTTCTTTGCCAAAACACACACACACCTGCCTGTCTTTCTTCCCTATGTCATTAATTTTTTTTTATTTCTAATTTATTTTGGCATATCCCTACCTTATCCAATGCAATCCATTACCTTCCAAGACTTAAATCCCTTACGACCGCACCTCTACAAAAGGGTTGATGATTCACTACTACATCATTTGCCCCCCATCATTCCCCCCACACCTGCAAAACTTCTACCAAAAGTCCCCCCCCCCAAAAAAAATTTACAACGACGGATGCCAAACCGTACAAAGTTGACTGAAACGCATCTTACCGGGGAATTTGCCCCTGCCGAGACATTCCCAGAAGTATGCTTACCAGACACTCATACAAACCAAAAGGTCACTTTTTCTTTTTACAACTGAATGAAGTGTGGCACTGTAGTAAACACTGGCTACAGAGGCGTGAGAGCCCTCATATTCAGCAGACCACGTTTATTATATTTGTCGTGGCTGTGTTGGGAATGACAAAGAGAAAAGAGAGTGAGAAACACATTTTCGGTCTGGCAGGGTCAAAGTTCAAATATGTGATATTTTGTCTTGTAGTGTGTTACCTGCGCACTACTACCTCCGAGATGAGGGGGTGCTTTCAAAACGAACAAAAACAAATCTTTTTAAAAATGATGCAGAAGGATTTGTATGTAAAAAGGGAGGAACAGAATTACAGAGATTGAGTTTTATTTCCCCTCTTACTATTTTAATGGTCATGAAACTAAAGAGAGACCCATCGTACCCTGCTGTACATTATTCTTGGTGCCTTGTTATATTTACTAGCAACAACTCAACATGCTGATGACAAATCTTAACCCTCTCAAAGGCTTCTTACGAAAGAGCCCGTTGGCAGGGTTGACCTTGAAAAGAGCTCTCAGTGGTTTATGCTTGGATGGATATCCATCGTACTTTGAGGATGTCTGAATGTCACAAACGGCTGTCCGTAGAAATTGATCTATACCAGAAGCTCGGAGGTATAAAATGAGAGATGCGTTACAATCACTGTACATAATTTCAAGAAGTTTTTAACTACCCTGCCCCAGGAACGGCCGGCACGGTAACTGGATAATCTCTGGCAACCAATTAGTATAGAACCATCAAAATGCCCCTCTGAAAATTCAACCCTGCCAACGAAACAATGATTGCTTTACGTCACAAATAAAAACCATTTAAACACACTAACTACCGTCTCTACCGGTCTCACATTTACGATGAGACATATTGCGAGACATTTTCAGAGCACATTTCTCTCAACTTGGGTTGGGGAGACGGTGACTGTCGATCCACTTCTGCAGGCTCATCTACGATGACAAGCCGGCAGGTTTAGAGAGCACACGGCCCTTCAGAGAATTACAAAACCCCATCCATTGTTATATTAATCACATTAATCACATTGAACATTGTATTAATGTTTCATTTCAAAGCTCTTCCTCAAAAATCAGCAGTCTGAGGAATGATCTTTCGCTTTAAGATCCTTCTCGGATAAACTAAAAGCGGCAGCAAACACAATTAATAAAATAAATAGGGCTGGTTAACTGAAACAGAGCTGTACCGCAGGTAAAAAGTTCATTATCATAATTTTCAACCATGATAACGCTGCTCGCACAAAATGGAAGAAACTTATCACAAGATTCGGGCAAAAGTAAAAGAAAAACGGTTTTCTGTCGCTATCCCGGATCGCAATCTTACCGTGCATGTCTCTGTCGTGTTCGTACTCGATGAACGCATAGCCGCGAGGTTTACCGGTCTTCTTGCAGTGAACCATGTTAATCTATGTAGCGATTAAGGAGGAGAAAGAGGTAAAGATAAAACACAGGAATACAATCTGTTACTTCCGGCTCCAAGCATTGGCATAAACTTTATAGGTTGACAATTTTTTATGAATATTAAACCTTGTGGGGTTCTACAAAACTTTGCTGTGTTGAACAAAATGATGAAAATAGCTTGCCAATTATGAGGTGGCCGGCCAACTTAACCTACGGTATATACAGGGCAATTTTTTGGTCTCATAGTTGGAGACAACCGAATTTCTGTTCTGACAATCTAAATCAGATTTTGGTGGTAGTGTGGTGGGCGACTGGGTTGTTCACATCAAATTCAGATTGCACTCTAACTAAATTACCCCCAAAATAGATAAAATGATAATATTGGAATTGTACTGAGTCACTTTGGAGATAACTGGCATTTAGCCAAATAAATATGCAGAATTTCTAGGCCTTAACACAATACAAACTGCATCTTTAAACCAAGAACAAGGAATTCAAGAAAAGGTATACAAGAAAAGGTATGTAAATTTCTTTGATTGTCTCTAGTACCAGCTGGATGTAATTGGACAAATCAAAAGTTTCCAAACACCAGACAAGCAAAGTACAGAATTTTGATATTCCTGGCTTTGAACTACAAAACAACAGAATAAAGCTCTGAAGAATGTGAAGAGACCAGGTGAACTAACAAGAAATTTACAAAGTCATAATACTTTTTTTCTCTTTTTTTCCCCCATAAAATTGCAAATTGTCTCATTAACTTGAAAAAGGCCTTAAAAGATGACTTTAGGCAGAATTATAAGTTTTGATGAATATCGTAGTCCAAAAAAGGAGGTGGATTATTTTGGCTTGATTTGTTTTGATAGAGCTACATTGTTCTTTACAAAACATTACACCTTTTAAGATATTTGCTAAATCTCAGGAATGCTCTTTGAGTTAGCTACGCAGTGTAACATTGCTCATCTTGCTAATCCAATTTACAAAAATTGTTTTATAAATTCTCATAACTGGACTCAAAACAAATTCATGTTTGTTGAACTTCTTATCAACAACATAGCACCTTGAGTTAGCTACTCAATGTAACATTGCTCATCTTGCTAATCCATTCACCATTTACAAAAGCTGTTTTATAAATTCTCATAACTGGACTAAAAACCAAAACATGTTTGTTGAACTTCTTATCAACGACATAGCACCGTTGGGTGACATTTCTACCCCCACTCGTCCACAGGTGACAAACTTGTAAATTTGTTGTATGTATGTCATCTGATGCTGTCAACAAAGATTTAAGTTTTCCTACTGAGTTTAAGTGTTACATATGAGGTGCTGACCCAATGATCCCTTGTGTGCTAGACTATGTAGTCCAGCAACTTTAATTGCTGAACTTCAAATGTTTAAAGGGTAATTTTACAAACGCCAAAAGTAACACAAGAGTCACAACTTGGGACTGACAGGAATGGCTTTTCTCAAATGCAACTTTGTGCCAAAAGTCAACCTTTGATTGCATCCTGTAAGTCAGTAGTTTAATTTACTCTGCTACTGTCACTCAACTGAGCTGCCTCCCTATTAACTCACCGTACGGATAGCACCGTAGTGTTCAAACTCTCTTCTGAGCTTGGATTCGGATGTATCATAATTCTGGAGTGAGAGAGAAGTACAGAAAAATATTTAAAACAACACTTTCATCATTCATTTTCTTATACAGGACAATATAATCCAAACTATTCCCAAACACCATCTTAACAGGGCAAGCTGCACTGCAATGAACATGCTATGCAAAAATGTAATGGGTGACATTCAGTCCAGATAATATGAGAATGTGGTTATAATAAATCAAACACGCTGATCGTGAATTGTTTCGAAGTCGAATTTCATTTTCATTAAAGCAGCTCCTTTCCACACTAATATCTGGCAAGTTTGGCAAACAATTACCTAACATCAGATTACTCAAACTAAGAATGCAATGGTTCAATCCATCCCATCCTACGGGACGTCCCCACTGACCCCTCTAAAACCCCTAAAATGAATGTTTCTCAACCAATTCAATAATTAATCCATTTTCTTAAGTTTGGCAAATAATTACCTAACATCAGATTACTCAAACTAAGAATGCAATGGTTCAATCCATCCCATCCTACGGGACATCCCCACTGACCCCTCTCAAACCCATAAAATTAATGTTTCTCAACCAATTCAATAATGAATCCATTCTCTGTATTTTGCTCCGACCAAAGGGAATTGCCATTGATTTCTAATTTCCCAACTTGCGGGAAGTAGAAGACAGCACCGAGTGGATTCATTCGAGTCATTGTCACTCAAAATAAATTTATCTGGTGAAAACAAAACGCTTTTGGTACACTTTGATAGAATTGTTGAAAATACATCATACAACTGAAATGAAAAAGTGTAAACAAAGTACATGTATGTATACCATACCATGCTAGTGGTAAATGAACAGCTCAAGTACATGGACGTTTTCAGCAACAGACTAGTGCATAGTAGATATGTATACTTTTCCATGCAGTACCCAAAAACAATCAAAATCGAGAAAAAATTGCAAGAGAAAATAACGACTTACAATTCGTCCGACAAAAAGTGTTTTGAATGCGTCCCCTGTTGCTGCTGGGTTGGTACTTGCATCCCCTAAAAAAAAAGGCAAAAGGACGTAAACATTTAGAAGTTATCAAATATTAAAGGAAGGAAAGTATCTGACTAAAAAGGTACAATTCAAGCTTTATAGTCTTGTATCGGCTGACGGCTAAGGTTTAAATTGCACTTTCAACAAAATGCTAGAGAGTAAAGGTATGTCAAACAGCCTGACAGATTTTTAGAACTCCAAAGGTGAACATTACATGATTTTCTTGTAATTCATGTCTCAAGATGGATGCTACTGGTCATCGAAGACTTGTTTTCAAAGATTTTGACCACTCGCTCCTCAAACGTTCTGTATTAACAGTATGACGTATATTTGTCAGGAACGATATCGTAGGCAATGTTTTATTCAGTCTCCTGTACACTGAATCAAGTTAATCATAATAAGGGGAACCAAAACCAACTTACTATAATTGTTGCTACAAATTTAAAAATGTGTATGATGATCTAGCCTTTACTTAGGTCATATGCAAAAGGTTGCTTCCAGTTGGAGATATCATCATTTAGAGATCATGAAGGGGGGGGGGGGGGGCTTGGCTTCTATCTATATGGGCGAAGTCAGAGTGCCAAAGGGAGCCTCCCTTAGGTGTAACCCTTGACCCACCCTTTTATTTTCTGCATTCACATTTTAACGTGACTCTTTGGGGTAATCGTTCATCACAAGTATAAATTAACTACACAAACCAATGATTCCAGTTGGGTTAGCTTCTTATTTAATTGCATAAATGTCACCAATGACCCAAGAGATGTACCTGGTTGGTTCAAACACATCTATAATAGGGGCACATGGTAAAGAATACTGTTCCTGGGTTAGAACTACACACAACAGAACAAGAGACCTGAAGTATGTGAAGAGGCCAGGTTATCTGGGACAGTTCACTTCCATTTGATCAAAAAAGTGGAAAAAATTTGAGGCACTGTAGAGAATGTCATGTTATGGGATATAAGTGTTGCCAATTTGATTGGGCCATGAGAGACAGAAATGTAAGGTTAATCTCTGTTTTTCTTCGAGTGTAAATGAACAACATAACAGCATACAAGAAAGAATGCACTTCTTACATTCAGCCCTTTGTGCTTCCACTCTGTTACTTGCAACTTCAGCTTTTTCCCGCCTTTTCCTTTCTATACGCTCTGCTTTGGTTTCTCCCCTCGTCGGTGGTGGGGTTTCTTTGGGATCCTAGAAAGATGGGATAGATTTCATTATCACCTTCAATAACTTTGGCTGTTTTGGTATTGATAGACAATCACTGTCCTAATATTCATGTCTAGGTTACTAACTCCTAACAATAGCCTGACTTAGGCTTATTAAGCAACAATTTAGTAGAGGTTAGGTCTAAGTTAACGTCAGGCTAATATTACTACTAGGCCTAGCCTAGGCCTTGTGTATTTCACGATAACACTAACAGCACTAACACATTTTCGAACAAACTTTGCGTAGCTACTATCATCTTTCAACATTATTAAATACTTATCATATGACAAAATCTCATGGTGAAAATCTTTTGAGGTCAGTTTATATTTTTCCACAATGAACCTGTGTAGGCTAGGTATCCTAGTGTTATAACCTATCGTAATTACGTATGTGGGCTATTAGAAAACTAGCACTGAGTACCTTGCCATTATTATTACATATGTTGTTAGGCTACGGTAAATTTTAATTGGCAGTCACAACAAATATAGCCTGGTGTACGTTACACGGCAGAGTAAGATGCTTAAAATTATTAAGTACGACTAAAAGACGCGTAAAAATAATAAAAAACATGTCTTTTTACCTCAAAGAATCCCAAGTACCGTCCAACACCTTCATAACCATCGGTTTTCTTTTCTATCACAAGTTTCGTGGGTGGCGGAAGATATCTGACCGGATCTCGAGGTGCAAACAAAGCCAACAAATTTGGAGGCAAATACTGGGTCATCTTCAAGTATTACAACATGAACGGTGCAAAATTGAAATGTTTTATTTCTTCTGACTTATGTTTCTCACAGGATGACGCGATTTCATGTCATTTCACTTCGTTTTGATGGTCGTAAAGTGAGAAAATTAAGCTATCGTCGAGTTGCCAATCGCGTGTGTACATATATGATAATGCAGTACAAGTGTGGGACTATACAATTGCATTGCGTGTACATACTAATACTAAACACATGCACGCTGACGCTTGCTCAAAATCATAAAATTATGGAACGCCAACTGCGGACACATAGTGTGATGATTGCTGAACAATCTTGGACTAGGATGAAATTTTCATAGATTATTTGAGAGTATTTTTCATATGTAGATTAATCCTACAATTAGGAATATTACATGTTGCTTGACATAATGAGGGTTCGCTATTGAATAGGAAATAGTTGATATACGAAATGTTTCGAAATAGGCTACAGTAATGAATTTCGTCTAAGTTTATCATAATTTTAAACTGAAGGAAATGCAAAATTTTTGTCATGTGACTGATGTTCTCAACCTTGATGGTCATTTCGACCAACCATTTTTTACTCATATTCAGTCAGAATAATATCACTATTGATCGGAGGCCTATTGTTCGTGGGTCATTAATCCACAGCTATTGTTCTGCTTGATGACTTCGGTCAAGCGTTTATCAAGTCCGCCAGGCGTTAATCAAGGGTATTCTTCACAGCAGTTAGGTGTTAATTCTAGTTCTACATAGTGTTAATCTAATGTTATAAAAAAGGGGAATCGGTCTCCATAAAAACCTATCAAACCTAACCCCTAAAACACTGATACATCCTACCGACTGTAACCACGACTTCAAGTTTCCTTAATATTCGGTTCGTATCCCGTAACGTTAACAATTCCCGAACGTTTCCTTATTAAATTGACCAAACCCATAGAAGTATCCCCGTCCGTTATATTGAAGTATAATATTTAAGGAAGCCCATGGTCACTTCGCCCAACAACCATTTCGTCCAACTGCCATTTCGCCCAACCTTAGAGTACTCTAGCAGCTCCCTGGTCTAAATACCGACGGTAGCAAGCTGTGTGTGTATTTTCTGGGATCGATGGTGGTGTTTAACACTTCTGTTACACCTCATTCGAAACTAGGTCAAATTACCGGCATTAGACGTTTCTTTTTGCGCGAGTCTTCACACCCATTAAGGGCATACAAAAAAGTGACGCAGTACACTCTACATGGGTCAAATGACCTTCACAATCCCTACATTCCTCATTGGAAAGCTGTACATGCTGCAAATTTATATGATCAAAAAGAGTTGCAGGGGAAACAGTAGCATCTTTAGTATATAGCTTACAATAAAAATGTTTAGCCTCATTCAAGATATCTGTAGCATTAGTAGTAACAGTATTTTGATTCGTAATAATTTCATTAATAGTTTTCACTGTTTTTATTTTTTTCGCTCTAAATTAAAAAAGTAACGAGTACTTTTCTCCCCCTCCTCAACCCACAATGCTCTTGATCTGACAAAAAATGCCCTTTAATTTTGACTCATAAATTGCCTCTATTTGGCCTTTGGCTTCATTCAACAGAGCCTTTAAGTAATCAGTGGGATTATTAGTATACAATTGTTCACAAAAGGAAATGTTAGCAATAAGGCGGCGCTCTTCGGCTTTGTTTTGTTTAGCCCGAATGCCAGAGTAACGCATAGAAACTGATCTGCAAGCCTCCCAGAGTAAGCTACAATTAAAACCCGTGTTAGCTATTACAGTGTTGTAAATATTCGTACGAATAAGATCAATATAACAAGGGTCTTTAAGCTGCTTTTTACGTGCAAAGAAAACGGACACGGACCAAAGGTCAACAAAACCAAAAACAATCCCAGTCTGTTAAACAACCACCAAAACCCAACCGAAAACCCACAAACAGAAACCTCTCACCAACCCACACCAACCCACAAACGTATACAATGCAGCGTTCAACGTAACGTGAAAAGGACACGGACCAAAAGGCCAAGGGTCTTTAAGCAGGATGGTATTAAGCTTCCAGGAACCTTTCCCTCTGTCCTGACCAATGATAACTGAAAGGTTTATACTCGAGTGGTCAGACCCAAAGAGCGAAAAGATCGTTGTTTCACAAACAGCACCCCTAAAAGGGGCTACACAATGAATCCAGCCAAGCAATAAATGTCAGACGCCCTCTATTTTTTCTCCAACTTCTGCTTCCGTCTGTTTCAGTGTTGTACCATTGTGTGTGTGGGGGGGGGGGGGGGGCTCAGGCAGTGAAAGGTACTGTTTCACCTCAATCATAGTAGAATGGCTGTGGAATGCTGTATAGGCCTAGATGTTTGTGTTATTGGAGAACGCAAAGGGAGTTGTTATATGTACTACTTGAAATAAAAAAAACCAAGTCTACAGTGAATAGAATGGTCAACGCTTGAATGCCACGTATAATGTTTTGTCAATGGGTTACGCTCTCGCCAAAATGTCAATAAGTTCATATTTTTGTGAAATTGTGATGACTTCATTACGAGCAACAATATTGGTGCGCGGATTCCCACCCGTTTTGTCCAAATCCAAATTCATAACAAAATTAAAAATCCCCTCCCCATATTATTGGGGCTGAATAAGTGTGACTCGTTATAATACTATCAATTGCTTTGAAAGTTATATTATTATCTAGATTGGGCCCATACACATTGATTAATATAAAATCCGTACCTTTCATATAAATATACAGTATAACGAAACGACCATTAATATCATAGAAATCATTGATGAGAGTAAAGTTCAAAGTTGGTTTAATAAGAATAGCAACCCCTCTACTGAGATTGGAACCATGAGATAAACACACTCCCCCCCCCCCCATTTCATTTGACCAATGAGTAATGTCACTTGTTACAGAATGAGTTTCTTGAAGCAAAATAAAATCAAAGCTATGATTGTGGAAATACATAAACAACTTTTTACGTTTTCTATAGTCCCTAATACCTCTAGTATTCAGGGAACAAAACTTAACCGGAATCATAAGGTAAGGCTAAATTTTAATAAAGTGACAAACTTTTATGAGATGGACAAAGAACGAAACAAACACACACAAAACACAGGAAAAAAACAAACCCTTCACTATAGGGTTAAGCAAGAGGCCATTATTTGATGACCCTTGCAAGTTGGATGTCCGATGATACCGTCGCCGACAAGATCAGTGATAAAGAAATATCACTTAAACACTGACATATGTGTCCGCTAAGAAAAAAATAATAATTCAGAAAATAATTTGAGTTCTAGAAGACTATAGATGTCGCATTTTTTATATGCCACACTTAAGGGGATGAAAACGTACGGCTTCTTTGTAGAATTTCGCCATTTCCCCGCAGAAAATCTTAACTTTGTTCCATCTTGGTAGACGGTTGGGAGACTTCTTTTGACCATCGCCTTTTTTCTTGCAAATCAAATTTTGTCGAATCGTCTGTTATAAAAAAGTTCTCGTCAACCAGATCTCTTCTTTGGCGCTTCAGTGCCGTGATTTTATCAGGGTAGAACGCTAACTTGACCAGGATGTGCCGGTGGTGTTCCGGGTTCTCCCTTCCATCACTGTGCGCCCGTTCAACTTTAGCATCTTCAACGCCACTTTCACTTAGTTGTAACATATATTATGTTCAGACAGGGGTGCCGGGATGAAGGGGGGGGGGGTGGCGGGCAGTGCATTGATCATAATTTCATAGTTACGTGAATGCTTCTTCGCATAACAAAAAACAATTTTTGTCAGTAGTATACATTAGTTTAATTTGACAAACAATAGGTTCTCAGCATTTAATCATTGATGTTGTATATATTTGAGGAAATACTTTTAGATCTGCGAACTTTCTGTATCGTCAGCGAATTTTGGCACTTCAATTAAACATTCCGAATAACATTATGCATTTCAACATTTTTACTACGTGCCAAGAGCGACGTGCATGTCCATCCCAAATGCACGTACGAGTAAGTCCTTGTTCGTGCCCAAAATAAATTTGAAACTGATCAACATTTTATAAAGAATTGAAAAGTGAAACTAACAACTTTATAACCTGCTGTGACCCAGCAAATTAAGGAACCGAAAGTACAATTAGTTATCGCCTTATTTCACATCCGTGAATAGCCAAGTACTGCTCACTTTCAAGAAGAGCTATAACTTCTATACATGTTATATTTTTAAGTGTTCTTGCATAAGTATTCTTACCGGCGTTAAAATTAAAATATTTTTTACTGTTTAGTTTTTATAACCGTGCTACACCACCCCTCCCCCCTCCCCCACCATTTTGGATTTTTACAACTCGCCAGATCATGTCCCCTCAGCACCCATACACGGTAGACTTTCTTGAAATGATAAAGCACATGTCCATGACTCCTCATGAGTTCATGGATATAATTTCACTTTAATTTACGATAGTTCCTCATAGAAACTTTCTTCGTAGTAAACACTTTCAATGTGATCAGCCTTTTCATCGAAATGACTAAGTGTCTCTTTGAAAGTAATTCCGGTTTCCGCCGATTCCGAAATTTCCCTTCCTATCGAGGGGGAAGAATGGTCGAGTGCGGAACACTTTCCAGTTGTTGGTCTTTCAATCGAATGAAAATTCTCATCATCTAACTGCAAGTAATCATTGTTAGTAATCCCCTCGTCGATCGACTGTGAGTAGTGGTGACTCATCTCGTTTTGATTCGATGCTACTGTCACGCGACTGACATCCGCAACCATCTTTTTCGAGCATTTGTCTCGATTCTCCGCCACATTTTCACTACCTAGTCTGGATTGGAAGTTTAGATCGACCACTAAACCTTGCTGATTTGTCCTTTCGGAAATAACTCGAACCGGTTTAAAGTAAGAACACTTGAAACTAGTACTCGTAGGAGAATCGCAGTCGTCTGACTGGCGGTCATGACCATTGTTCCGTGCCTCAGTCGGTTCTTCATATTCGAGCTTGCATGCAGGAGAAAGAGGAGGGTCCGGAAGGGGTGCTCTGTCTCTCAGTAACAACAAGTTTGCAGTCGCTAGTGGTACAGAGTTTCGTTTTCTTGATAACAGACACGAAACGGCGACTATTGTTATTAACAAGACATTGAAACCAGCTGATGCAATCGATATTTGCATTGGGAGATTGAAACCGTTCTTTTCCGCTCCAGGTGTAAGCACCGATGATTCTGTCAAAAGCATTGAATGAAATCACGTGGATTATTACATGAATGACGAATATGACGATTATGACGGATATGCTTATGACTATGATTATGATATTATGATAATGATATTATGATTACGATAACGAGAACGATTACGAATATGATAACGATTACAATTATTACTATTACTAATGTATTACTATCACTATAGTAGTACTGTTATTATTATGCATTTGCGCAATAGGATGCATTTGTATTGAAACGGCGCGTACCGGAAATGGACGCCTTAACTTACCGTGGGATATATGGACACCACTGGCAAGCATGTACGCAGAAGAGCAGTGGGTATACTGTATGGGTGGGTACGTACCCCCCCCCCCATCCCATTTCACCTTCAACGTCAGTAAACGAGAAAGTCGGGAGATTAACTGCGCGGATCGATAATAGTTATTAGAACAATTAGCACAAATTACCTTGCGTTTAAAACTAGGAGTATACCCAATCTATGCACGCTCCCACATATAAAGTAGTCCGGGAGACTGTCTAATTTCCACCAGCGCCATTGAACCCACCTTTGAAATCTTGCGCACGTCACTGCAGCCAACATTTATTATATACGTAATAGTGTTCATACAATACCTTGTATCAGTGCAACATCATGGCCAGTGGACACTTGTTGTGTTGTTGTTTCATCGCTCGAATCTGAACAAATAGTGAAAATGATG
>KN884211.1:75107-90113 GCA_000934455.1 Apostichopus parvimensis
ACTTCGTGTGCCGCCTCTTTGCCATATTTTAATCGTTTAATAGGCGTAGCTGCAATTTATGTTATAATTGTCATAATATCATTTAGCATGGCGGTTTGGACTTTTGAACCTGTACAGTACTTAGCAGTTTGAGATATCAACCAACTCAAACATTGATTGAAAGACAGATTTCTTACTAGGCATTGTAAAGCGTTATGATAAAATGGAGTTATCTTCTAATTAGTAGTCCACCTATTGCACCCCCTTAATGGTTATCAGTTAATTAATGCCACATAACGTGCCTGTGTCAAGTGAAATACGTGATCATATTTTTCAAACTATTTCACAGTTAGCTATACAAATACAGTAGTGCGTTACCCCCCCCCCCCCCCCCCCCCCCCCTCAACGACCCTACATTTTTGTATCAAAATTTGCTAACATTTCTGTAAAAGGTCCAAATTTCGACATAGTATGTCAACATTTGCAGGAGACATTCATTTTAACATTCTTTTAGGATGTGGATCTTACCCGTCGTTGCCTACACATACCCTACAACCTTACATGGTACTATACACTACTTTACGCTGTACCACTTTTAAACTTAATTTGATATTTTGAGTTAAAATAGTCGAAATTTCGAGAAAAAATCGTTGAGAGATTATAAAACTTTGCGCTATTTGGGTTATCTTGAGATAAATATAATGCTTTGTAAGCTATTTCAGTTATTTTCCTTTTATTTTTTGGATATTTTCGCAACATCAGTAGATTTCAAAAACTCTGAAACTTGTCCCAAACCAAAGTAGTAAACTGGATAGCGTCGATGCATATTTAACATTCCATCAATTAACACAACAAGATGTGTAAAGAAGGCATATATTATCCAATAAGCTGCAGGGGGAACTGTGCTGGGCAAAGATTTTTCCCATCTGAGTAGTAAACAATACCTAGTTGGGCAATGGTTTGCCCGGAGCAGGTGCCATATATACGAGCCCAACGTTGGGCAAGAAGATTACCCAGGTTGGACAAACTTTTAATAATAATAATAATATAATAATATTAGGCATTTAGCTACGCTATTCATGGTAAACCATATCACAGCGCTTACAAGTTATATTACCCCTGCTCAATGATAACCTGTCCCAGAGACAATCCTTCCAGGCGGCAGCAGTTATATACTGCGCCCAATGACAAGTTACATCACAGGTACCCATTTAACCCCTGGGTGGAGAGAGGCAAGTGAGATAAAGCACTTTGCCCAAGGACACAACGTAATGAACATGCAGGAATCGAACCAGCAATCCTTGGATCACGAGTCCGACGCCTTAGCCAATTGGCCACCACGCGCTCTCACCCATATGTTTTAAGGGTGAATGCCTTTTTTGAACTTGGTTAGTTACTGTTTAGTTTCTGTGGCTTAGTGGTGTCATGTATATAATAAACCCACATAAATATGTCACAGAACTATTGAAGAATGTCAGAGACTTCAGCAATTGATCCAACTCTCGCTTCCTCACATGGCATTAGTCCCACAATTCGTTCTTTGCTGTGATCATGGTTGTCCCACTGTACCAATATCATATGCAATTGAGTTTGTAAAGTCTGATAAAATCTAGAAATATATTGTTACAATCAAGTTTATACTTATTCAGTTACTCACAACACCATGAGTATTGAAATGTATGCTTTTCTCCTTTAGAAGCAATGGCTACATCAGTCCCATCCACAAAGAACTCATTTAAGCTTTCTCTGCGAGACTACCTTACCAAGGAAACCTGTGACACATTATGCACATATTTTAATTATAAACCAAGAGTGAAAGAACGTATAAGGGAGAGTAATAATCCGGGCGGAGAGTTCCTGAATGTGTTCGAAGACGTTGAAGGGCTAGATGCAAATAGAATAAAAACGCTAATAAAAGCATTGAGAGACGGAGGTTTTGGCAACGCTGCTAGTAAAGCCGAAGAATACTCTGGACAATTTGGTAAGCATATTCACTAGTGGATTCGAGGAACATTAAATATGCAGTGAAGAACAATTTCCGTATTTATTCCTTGGGTATCATTGGGAGAGAAAACCAGGGGCCATATAAACATCTGCTATCTTGTATGGCATCTTATTGGGTATTAGTTTTCAAACTTTAGACTCATGGAACAGTTTTTGTTTTAACTTTCTGAAGCCGTTGCAATAGCTTTCTCAAGGAGGGAATAGCATTCGACAGATGACTTTTGCCCATGTGTATAACACTGCTGCATGATAAAATTTGACCGAACAGTAGAGAAAAGGGGACCTCGTCGTTTTACTTGAGTTGGGAGCAAGGATTGTGAGGATTAATGAGCTCTAATCTTGCAAGGTTAATTACCAATTTCATTTTGCAGACGGCTTCATTGGTTTCTTAACCATGCTTGGTTTTATACCTCTAAAACGACAACCACACTAGAGAAAAAACTGCGCAGAAGTTCAAATTACCAGAAACTGTATCGTGTATTATGTTATTCATAGTAAAAAACTGTATAACAAATTATAATATCAAGTAATATCTTCGGTTTTAGTGTAGTTGTGGTTGAACGTTTCTTTGGTTCTCCATGAACGCTATAATGTCAACATTTATTATTTTATCATGATCAGTATAGATGATACATCTCGAAGAACTGCGCAATACTGTAAACCTACAAATATGATGTTGTATTCACTCCTCTCAAATCATCCACCCAATCTACCAGGGGGATGACCATAGCGTTCACTGACCTGTAGTTGTATAGTAAATTGTGAAATTAAGAGAAAGTGCATGCAAGGTTGATACTGAACTGAGTCAGTGAAGACTTACACTAGTTCGTCTATGCTAAGAGGAGTCAAGGAATGGGGAAAGTTTGATATTGTTTCATAGTTATCAGCCATAGAACCGTTCTAGCAGTATTTGATATGGGTCATCAGATATCAAAATATCAAACTCGAAGAGGTCATTGAAGTAAATGTGGTCGAAACCAGAAAACCTTGTAAATATGATTTCTTGATATATGAGATTCCCATCGTGAATGCTTGAGCTCAATTGTTGTTAGCAGCAATCATGTTAGGTCTCTTGTAACTATTGTGGTATTTTATCATTCAATACTTTTAGACAAGAGAATCGTTAGTCTACAAGAGTATAGAAGTTGATATAAAACATTATGCAGAACAAAAATTTATACATCAGTTTAATTTCTTGCATTCAATGTAAGCTGTGTTTCATTTTTGTGTCACATTTAGTACATTCACCCATATCGTCAGACGATGACTGGGAGCTTCCAGAAGATGATGAAACAAATGACGATATAACGAAAGAAGAGGGTTCAGAACTGACCTTTCGGGAACTTTTGACAGAGATTGGTCTAAAGGACTCCTTTCCTTCGCGTCTCAGCTTAAAACAATTCGACAAAATAAAAAACCCAAGTGTTTTACAGGACAAATATAACTTATTAGAACTATTTTGGCAAAAGCTGGGTAGCTTAGATTACCGAGTGAGGTCTAGTAAGTATCTCAGACTAGGAAGTGATACAAGCTCCTCTAGACAAATAAGTGTCAGGGATCTCATTTTTGCAATTTTACAATGTTCCGACAGCTTTTTAAGGCAAGATATCATCGAGAAAATGTCTGCATGTAATTTGGCTGTACCGGTTGTTTTGCAAAGTGTCGAAAATACAAACGCTAGGTTCATGTTGTGGTCCCTTAGCCGCATTGTAAAGAAATGGAAAGGTTCGTCCCATATAGCCTTGGAACAATATATCTCCCATGTTCCACTTTTTACAGTTTCCTTCTTAAGAATCGGTGATTTGAAAGACGTGTCAAAGTCAACCATTTTAAATCATTTGCTCGGGCCCTGTCAAGGAAATGATGCGCATCCCTTTTTTCTCACGAAGGAAGTTGATCATGTTCATCCAGTATTTTCAAAAGGAAGTGTAGAAGGTGTTTGGTATCTTCCAATGAATGCAAATGGATCAGAACATTTTAAATGGGTCACTTCATTTCTTAATTTAAGAGGGAACTGTATAGATTTCCCACTCCAAACAGAATTCGTGTGCAAAGCATCTGATCTTACCATTGCACTGCTAGATGAGGAGAGCAAGAAGCTGTACAAAAAAGCAGTTAAACGTATCAATAAAACTGCCAAGAAATCCTTTTTTGTGGTATTCTACCCGAATAGTGAAATGAAAACATCACCTGGTAGTAAACAGAATCTGGTTGAAAATTGTTTGTACGTGAGACACGTAGACATGGAGAGTTTGAATGAAGAAATATCAACATGGATTGAGAAATGTTACGCAAAGTGCACAAAAGATGACTTTCAATCGTTTCAAGATTGGCAACACATTTGTGGAGGCGATATCGAAATTGAAGAAATGGGCAAAGAATATGACAATGCGAAGCAATTCGTAGAAACAGTATTTGGGAAAGAACAGACTGAAAATTTATTGGAATTTAAAGAGAAAGCATTTCCCTTACAAGAGAAATGGCAGAGGTGGGTAGATATAGATATGGAATCATTGGCGCATTACAACACAAAGAAGCAGTCGATTGCAGTTTCCCGGGATGAGAGAAAAATGCGGAAAGATGCTAAAAGACAGGAACAATTGGCTTGTGGGATATCAAAAATCACGGAAAGCTTTTTGGACGTACTCGTGAAGGCGGGTGAAAACGAAAAAGTCAGGCGGTACTTTGTTTTCATTTTGCAAGACAAACTATTTCATTTAGTTGATAATTCTATCAAAGAACATCTTCTTAACATCGAAAAGTACGAAAAGGAAATTCGAATCTTTGACAAACTGATAAAACCTAAGTCCTCTGCCGAGGACAAGAGAATAGCGACCATTAAAGGAGCCAAAGATGACACAGATAATGAAACCCAAGATCGATACAAGAGAAAAAGGACAGAATTGAAAGATCTACGTCAAACGGAAGTTGAAAGTTGTCGTGCAAAGAACATTGGTTGGGAACATTTTTTACGTGAGCTTGGACAATGGCACGAAGCTCACACCGAGCTTAAGATTGACCAAAACGAAAATGTGATGTTGGTACCAAGGTCAGCGGCTAAACTGTTATTGGAAGGACATTCCATTGAAATAATGGATGGGGATACTGGTAAAGTTCCTTTATCTTGGATTACAAGTGTACTCGACCAATTAACTCTAGATCTTGACGATCCCAAAGTTGTCGTGATATCGGTTGTGGGCGTACAAAGCAGTGGTAAGTCAACTTTGCTCAATAGCATGTTTGGAGTGAAATTTCCAGTTCGAGCTGGTCGTTGTACCAGAGGACTTTTCATGAGGATGCTTCATTTGGATGACACATATGCAAGCCAACTTGGATTCAGGCACATCTTTCTCGTTGACTCCGAAGGTGTACGTTCGATAGAACGCAAGGACGAGTGCCGATTTGACAATGAATTGGTCACCCTGACACTGTGCATTTCTGACATTACCATTCTAAACATCGAGGGAGAGAACATTGGTTCTGAAATGACCGGCTTACTCGAGATTGCCGCCCATGCGTTTATGAGGATGAAAGAGGTTGAACTTCATTCTCAGTGCAGAATAATTCAGCAGAAAGTTTCAGACTTGGCAGCTATACGGCAAAACAAAATCAACATGGACACTGTTCTTGAAACGCTTAATAAAGCAACTGTGCAGGCTGCAAGTAAAGAAGGCTTGGGCGGAAAGTATCAACAGTTTTCCGACGTATTTGATCTACGTATTAACGAAGACTTACAATACATTCCTTGTCTGTGGACAGGACCAATGACTCCACCATGTCAATTTTACAGCGAAGTTGTCCTTAACTTGAAGGCAGATATTCTGAATGATATCTCGTCTGGCAAAGTCATACCACACTTTACACTCTCAACCTTTATTCAGAGAATAAGAGATGTATGGGTTGCTGTTAAAGGCGAGAATTTCCTCTTTAACTTCCAGGATAGCGTTAAAGCTATAGACTTCAATGATTTATCGATGGAGCTCAACAAACAAATTACTACAATGAGAGTCAATATAGGGAGAAAGTTGATCGTCTGGCAGAACAAACTACTGTCTTCTACAAATGAATCAAGCAAACTTATGCAAAAGATCGAGAAAGAACTTGATGAAGAACTACAACGAGGGAAAGACGAGATCAACACGTCTTTCGAGACGTATATTTCTCAACACAAGAGACAAGATTCGCTCAGACGACATGCTGATTGGTACAGTCAAACTGTCGAATGTACAGTAAGACAAGTGCAAGACGATTCGATGGTTATTCTTAAAAATGAGGTAAAAATAATGCAAATACAGAGAGATATAACAACATTTACATCTGAGGTGAGGACAAAACTTGTAGCAGTTGTCAAGTCAAAAGCGAATGTTTTCGGCATTGGCAAAAATGCGCCTAGTAAAGTCAAAGGAAGCGATCCCATTGTTTTTTTTAATACTAAATGGGACGAATGGAAAGCAGAAATCATCAAGGATATTCCGAAGTCTGAAATGACAGAAGAGAAGATTGAAAATATTTGTGAAAATATTTTGGTCTCAATTACCAGCAAAATGGCAGTATCTATGGAAATTAGGGATTTATTACACATGGATAGCATTAAGCAACACTCTGAACCTGTACCATGGAAACAGTACTATTCACATAAAGATGAAAATCTAACAGTCGACAATTGGTTTTCCTCTAATGGAAACATTTTGCAGAAAATTATAACGTCTAGTGTAAAAATGATGGAAGAAAGCCCGCACAAAATCTTAGATGCTAACCTCATCCAGTATATCATAAGAAGTGCTTTGCAAAGCATATCTACCCCCAAGGTGACTTCAGATCCACCTCACCGACTCAAGGCAAAACTTCTGCTTCATATTTGTGGGAAACTCTCTAATATTGCTGTCAAGAAACAAATGCAATACGAAAATGAAAATAGTTTGGAAAGACGTCTCGAGGAGGAAAAATCATCACTGTGCAATTATTTTGTGGCGTTAATGGAAAATGACAATCAGATTGACAGTGTTGTCGAATGCATACGTAGGTACCTTCATGAATGGGGTAAACTCATAGTGCTGACAGATGTATGCCTAGTCAATGTGGTGCTGTCGGTCAAAGCCAATTTGGCTGATAATAAACTGACAAATAGAGCTATTTGTTCTGAGCTCAGCAGTCAACGAAATGTAAATGAATATTTAATGTTCATTAAAACGCATCCTCAGTACCGACGAAGCTGGATAATGAAAGCGGTTACAAAATTATTTCAAAAAAAAGAAACGGTGTTACTACTACAGAAACATGTGAAGGAGTTGTTAAATAACCTTGCAAAAAGTTTATGTGAATCAGTTCAAAACTTAACTAGTACATCTGAGAGTTCGGAGAAGACATTCAAAGATTGCTTCGATGACTTCCTGCGAGGGCTTATTAATAAAGGGTTCAAATGGCCCAGAGCATTGGCAAATGAAGTTCAACCATTTAAAGTGATGGACGTTCAGAAATTCTATTTGACTTTACAAAAATTTCTGCAAAACTCGCAATGGAAAGATGATATAATAAGAGAAACAAAAATTCTGGATTATCCCAACGAGGAGGATGTAATTGTAACATTTGTTCGAGACAAGTGTAGTGCTGGCATAAATGGTTTCCTCCAGCATTCCTGCTTCGAGCAGTGCCCAATGTGTAAAGCTCCTTGTGATAACGTGCTACCGATCTTCATTCAACATGAACATTTCTCATTCAGTCATTTACCCCGCGGTATTTGTGGCGCTACTAACCCCGATACCTCCCAACTACTCACTGAAACATGTGTCGAGAGTGTAGCCTCAGATAATGCCACTTATTTTTACCCATGTGACAAGCGACCACGTTTGTGTAAGGACTACAAGAAAGACTATCCTACTTGGGCAATTAATCGTGGTAGTGGAGAACTTTTGTCTAACATGGGTGCTTACTGGAAGTGGGTGATGGTGCAGTTCAACGACGAACTCGCTCAACACTACAAGTGCAGACCTGCGACTATACCTCCTGGGTGGAAAAGGATCAGCAAGGAAATGGCTATAGCATCGCTAAAAGTTCCACCTAGAAGAATTTTCCGGTTAAATCCGCATCCACGATGTTAACTCGAGATATGGTTGATTGAATTTAACCTAATTTAACCAATATTAACTGGCAATTTTGAACCCCTCAATTGACTTTTCCTGCAGGGAGTTGTTAACGGCAACATTGAGTGTAATCGCATTAAACGTTCTTCAAAAGTTTTACTTTTCAACAGTAAGTTTCTTGTGATAAATTTGAAATGTTTGCTTGGTTGTCACTGTATTTTATATGCAGAACTATATACAAAAGCATTTTTTTGTAGGTTAAGTATAGTTTCCTCCGTGAAAAAGTGACAAATTAATAATAAAGTGAAATAATATGAGAACAATGAAAGCATTTCGATCTGATTTGCCGCGATAACACCGTTTCAAGTTGTTGTTGTCACAAGCATTCTGAAAATACCACTAAATTTGAAACATTGACGTCTGCGCCATACAAAATGCTATGAATATTTGCAGAAAATATCCAACTGTGTTGATTGAGGAATCAACTTCAATTATATTTTTGCGTCATCGTGCTACTGTGAGCAATTAATCACAACCTTATATTTGCTAAGCGTGTAGTGCTCAGAGTTTGAGTTATAGCTTTGAAAGAGATATTCCGCTTAGCAAAATGTTGTGATGTTCTGCATAGGTCACTCCAGTAAACAATGTATTTCACACATTACTGCTTTTGGAAAGACATCAATTAAAAAAAAGTTATCGAACGAGATAACTGATAAATTCTATGTCTCCAAATATAACTGGGCTACATTTTAATAAAACTTGAGTTTTACTAAACTAATAATTAATGGAATTTACCTTATCATCAGATTGCCTCATATTGAGTAGAAGAAGTATATAGTTATTTGTGTAGTTCAAACGTTATTTGAGGTCACAACAGGTCAAAACGTGAAAACCGAGTAAACATAGTATATCCTTAGAAGGGATTCTCGGACAGATCTCATACTTTGTGCGTTTGGATGTATCATATTGAGATTGTGGCGGTAAAATATCATTTGACATCACCAGAGATTAAATTCTGGATATTGAGAGAAAGAATCACTTGGCTTTGGTGGAGGTCAAATGCCATTTGAAGTCCTCAAAGGCAAAAGCAGAAGGAAATCCTATTGTTTGGATATGGATGTATCATATTGTTCAGCAAAAGTGTATTTTTTGCAGAGGAGAAGGTCATTTGAGGTCACATTGGTAACAATGTGAAATCTTGTTCAGATGGATCTTGTTTGAAGAACTTAAATATTTTATCTAACATTTTACCAAACGTTGGTACCAGTCACCAGTTGCTAGTGGTTTAAAGAACTTAACGGGAATAAGAGTTCAAAGGTCATATTAATTAATGAGAAATTTAAGGCTTATCACAATGTATGAAAATATTGCCCTTCAACAAGTGAATCCCTGAACGGACTTCTTGTTCAACTTGAACACATTTGCAGTTTATTTCAATTCACACAACTGCTGAAAGTTTTTCTCTTTATCTCTCTTTTTTCTTGCTGGATAATGTGTAAGTTTATCAGCAGTACTTATAGCCTTGTATATAATAATTCAATTGCCATCAGTAAGATATCGTTTGTTACTGATAAGAAAGCAATGTACGCCTTATACCAGTCACAATTGGTTGCATTTGAAAGGGCTTTCTGTCTTTCATTTGAGTGGACAATTTTGGTCTTGTTTGGAATAATGTAGACATGGGAAATGAGACCAGAATTGGACAATGTAAGCCTAAAATCGTTAAAAATGTTCCTCTTCCTAAGAAATGGTATAATTTATTAACGAGCTTCCTTAATTTGATAGAGGACAGATCGGGTTATAAAGACAACCAATTCAGAGTCTCACATTTGATTATTATATATGTTACATGCACAGACAACATGGAATGGATTTGTTAATTCTTTTATGGCGTGTGAACTATTAGCCATTATAGTGTTACAGGTTTGATCTACAGCCTTCCATGTTATGTAACTCGTATCATGCAGTCAGCCTGTTTAAATTTGTATTTCATGAATGTTTTAAATGTCTCGTTTGTATATTTTGGTATGGTTTGTATTTTATTCATGCTTTATATGGCTCTTTGGTATCTGTTTTGTATGTGTCGTTGAAATGGTGTTAAAGGAGAGCAGAGAGGGATTGGTGGTGGTTGGAAGCGGGCACAATACGGAATGCAATATACGGAGAGTATAACCTTTTACGAGATCGATTTAACTTACATTCCATGTAGACTATACTTCTCGTTTATCTCCGTACTTTTATATTGTACTATAGTCACATTGTTCAAGTCTATTCAGCTCTAACATGGAATTCAATGGCCCCTTTCAGTGGAATATAGGGAACAATTCGTGGAAAGTTTACGAGAATAATAAATAAAGAAAGGAAATCTTTGTGTATCAGATTTTTAGAGGATGCAATTATTAAGTACATTACGTAATCTCTATGTATCCTTAGTGCATGTTTAGTATTTCTAAAAATAATTCCATTCATATTATGTAAGATATATCAAGAGGAAAAGTAATATGATTTCACTTCTACGGTGCGGTTGATTGGAACTATTCTCGGGTCAAAAATGCAAATAATATCTATAAGTTGAAGAACGTTTTTATTCCAGGGGAAAGAATTTATCTCTTACCATGATATTTCTTACTTTGCTTGCTGTACATAACATATCTATTACTATTTCATATTTTCCAAATATTTTTTTTCTATTTTGCAAATGTTGTGTAAATGTGACATTTTATTATACGTCAAGGAATTCAGAAAGAAAAAAACTGTTTTGTTGTACATTTAATACATTCGGGGCCTTAATTTAAAACAATTTTTTCTCAGAAATTTGATATCCTGTATTTATTAAGCGTCGTCTTGAGAAGCCACTACATCAGTCATTGATGCACAATCATACAATATTCCTTCATATTTGCAGTTTTGTGTAGTACTCGAAATGTACTCGTTACTCGTACTTGCTGTGAAAAGTAACCGGAAGTTAAAGTACTCGTACTGGGGCATATACTCCATATATTCGAACTCGTTTTATAAAGTTCTTAATAATTGTTACTTGCTCAGGAGGCGTACTTTACGATTATTTACATTAGAAGCTAGCTATGTAAAACTGATATTATGACAGGAAGCTAAATAAATGTTCTATCTTTAATTACAACTTTTATTGTCATACGTCTCTAATTATCGCAGCAGTATCATATATGTAGCCTATAGTGTATTACCAATTAACTGGGTGAAATGTTTATAAAAATCATTGGTTAAATAAACGGATATATAACAATAATATTCAGCTTAACGTCATCTCTGTATATTTTGTATTTTGCTATGTTTAAACTTGTGCTTATCATTCAATCAAACTTAAATTACGACTGATAAATTAGCATAAACTTGCGTCTAAAGCCAAATAGACTATAATGTAGCCTATAGTATAAATATGCAGACACGCCTATATGCATGGGAGTCGCATTCATCGAACCCATATATAGCCATAGCCCTCTTTCGTACAAAATCAGTCGGAGGGGGATTGGAAGTTGCCCGACGCCCATTCCCCTCCCCCCTCAACACACATACACTCAACACACATAAACATTTTAATTCCTCTGCACGTCACTGATAAAAGCTAACGTTGAGCATACTCGGATTGGGACAGAGAACACGTAAATTGTAGTAATCAAGTTCGACAGGAAAACTGCAATTTGTGACTACATCAATTATACAATGCAATTGTTCTGATTAAAGGGATAAGAAATACCTTCTCAACTGTTTATAAGTTTCCAGTGATAACCGCATGACTAAAAATGAGAATGCAGTCCGTGACAAGTAAGTGTTTTTTTTTCTTCAAGGGAAGCGAAGTTTATAATGTATTGGCCTATCTTCCAAAACTTATCACTATTGATACATCATCATAGCTCACAAATTTACCCTTTTCCCTGGAATAAGCGGTAATGAAATTAAAACCGTGGCATATACGTCATCATCCTTTAAAGGTTATAACGTACCGGGACCAGTGGTGGCCCAAATTTACTTGATGTGAAAGCATTTTTTTCACTGTTAAATTAGGCAAAAGACTTGGTTCAGCGGTTACAGTGTCTGGCTCACTATCCTTAGGAACCAGGATCTAAATTCCGCTAGGAGCCAGATTCTCTTGACTCTATAGGCCTAGGCTGTTCAAAAATCGTTGCAGTGACGTGGTAACGTGCCGAGCCTTCCGTGGATTTGGTATTTCTGGTTTGTGAACTTGGGAAAAGGGGTTTGTTTCTGTTCTTCACTTGGTTTCGAAACAACTTTGTGGCGTCATGGCTGCACTGCAGGGATGTCGAATGGGGTGTATTTGTCTACTGTCAGTATATTTAAGAACGGTGGTCAGATGCTGGGGTATAGACTCTCGTCTGTCGGATGGGGACGTTAAATGGAGGTTCCGGGAGCAGGAATGGGAGCGAATTCACACTCACCCTGCCTAGTTATCCTCTGAACACTTATCAAAATGAGAAGGCTTGAAATAAGCCAGTTTTCAGCCACAAATCTAACACGGATAAAGTCTCAAATCAGCTACTGTTAGGGTCTCTAGACTAAATCGTACGTACTGGCTGGTATAGCAAACATTTTCTTGAAAATTTGTAGCAATTTCAGCGCAGTTTGTTATAAGTTAAGACAGACGAGAGTGTATGCCACAGCATCTGACCACATAGACTGAGGTAGGCAAAACAGAAACAAACCCCTTTTCCCAAACCAGAAATACCAATTCCACGGAAGACTCCTCAAACTACCACTGAACTGCATGGATATTTGAATAGGTCAGGAGAATCTGACTCTGCTGGCGAAACTTATATATTTTGTTTAGATGTCTGATATTTGTTTTTCTATCTTTTTGCCGTCCTTTTTGTGCTTTTGAATGTTTACCGTTTTTCTACTGTATAATATTGTATATAACCTTTGTATTGAGGGCTCCTCTGGATAGCAGTGCTTCTGCACTGAGCAGGACTACCCTCGTTAAAGATGACAATAATAAAAAACATAATAAAAATCCTGGAACCCAAGGATTGTGAGGTGGACACTCTAACCACTGAACCAAGCCTTTCCTTAAAGGCCGTGAAGACTCGCCCTAAACCGCGTGCCGCGCTCTGAAAAAGTTAACTTTCCGTTGCTTGCAAGTCGAGTTTTCTTCTTGTCGCTACAAAATGCAGACAGTAATGAAACGTGATACCTTGTTATCTTTTATCTAGACCTGAGATGTCCATCGCTGCTTAGTACACTGTGGTTTGGGCCGTAGCTGTATGTATTGACTGTACACTAGTGTCTAATTACCGACGGTACCAAGCTGTGTGTGTATTTTCTGGGATCGATGGTGGTGTCTAACACTCCTGTTACACCTCATTCGAAACTAGGTCAGATTACCGGCATTAGACGTTTCCTTTTGCGCGAGTCTTCAAACCCTTTAAGCTCCAATGTTTATTGAAAAAACAATCGTCTCTGTCAAGATTAACCTCATTCAACAAAAAGAGGGGAATTCAAATACTCAAGATGTTTTCTAGCTCTGTATACGTCCACGGACTAACAATTTAATGTTCCTCTGGATAATCTTGAGGGAGACACGGTAAGGAAAATGATACCATCACATAGGCCTAACTCTATGCAGCTCAATATAAAATGAGAGGCACCAAGTTTAAGACAGCTATCAAGTGCAATTTACATTCTTTCCTACTCGCAAATAGTTTAATCATGAAGCTGACCGGGCTCTATATGTTGATCTTTGCAATGTAACTGAGAAGGGACCTTTGGTTGTGTAATTCCTCCAAATTGTGTGACTATACATAGCGTATATAGCTTCACTATAGTCACACTAGTTTAGTCACGTCCTCTGTGCGTGCAATGGAACATGAAAAGGGACTTTACAGCAAATATTTCGCAATATTTGTTCGTATTATTCAGCATTTGCAAAAGGTTGTGTGATTCATCTATAGTCGTGATATAATGAATATTTATCAAGTTGTGTCATTGGTATTGATCAACAGATCGACTGACGTGGCATAGCAGATACAACCGAATATACCAAAGGATAATTGCTGCAAAAGTACATTTTTGTATTAAACAGATTCATGTCTCTTTTGACGTTATATATGTAAGTATACTTTAAGATTTTTTTTTCTGAATTCTACATTTTGTAAGTTTCATAGATCAAGAGCCAAATAGATTAATTTTTCTAAAGAAATCAGGGCGGCGAAAAAGTTCAGCTTTGTTCATTTTTGTATCCCAAAATACTATATGTAGTTTTCATGATTACATTCATAGTTACGTCCTGTACACATTTGCGTGAGTAAAAACGTCATCGTAAAGATTTTTGCCCTGTCCCAACTTGTTTTCCTTTTTTTTTGGTTGTCCCAAACCTCTTTTATTCATAATTTAGTAAGGTTATTCTTAAGTTTATTTGGGGAATTAAGCAGGAGACAATTAACCGTCATAGCAATACAAACACTATAAGTCATGGGGGTTTAAATGTTATTCACTTGGATTCCTTCATTGCAGGTTTAAAATATACTTGGATCCGTCGTTATATAACAACGATAGGCCTGGTTAATGGACACAAAAAATGTTGATAGTTCCCTTGCCTGTCTTGGTAAAAGCTTTCTATTTAGATGTAAATGCGACTATGCAGACATTCATAATAAACATAACATCTTTGTTGCGGAAGTTGTTCGCTCTTGGCAAAATGCTTCTTTTAAGGTCCCGAAGGGAGAGATCAGAAACCAAATTATATGGAATAACTCCTATATCAATGTCAACAATAATATTATGTTTTATCGCTTGATGTTCGAGTCGGGGATATTGATGTAAAAGATGTTCTGAATCGTGATAAGACGGCCATTCCCTATGCCACTTTCCTTAGTTAATTTAATTTAATCATGTGTCCAAGTACTCTTTACCGGGGTCTTATTTCGGCCACTCTCTAACCAACTAGGCTATA
>KN884211.1:90288-102592 GCA_000934455.1 Apostichopus parvimensis
GAGAGAGAGAGAGAGAGAGAGAGAGAGAGAGAGAGAGAGAGAGAGAGCCATCACTCAACAGGCATGAGTCACAGTCACTCGTGTGCCGCGCCCTTGCCATATATTGAACGTGTACTATAGGCTTAGCTGCCATGTATGTTATAAATGTCATAATATCATTTAGTATGGCGGTTTGGACTTTGAACCTGTACACGGTACTTAGCGTTGTGAGATATCAAACAACTGAACATTGATTGGATGATATATTGGTAAATAGCATGGTAAAGCGTTATGATTCAATGGAGCCATCTTCTAAGTAGCAGTCAACCCCACCCCCTCAATGGTTATCAATGGGGGGGGGGAGAGGATAGGAGTTTGCGCCACTAATCATTGCCGCAGTGGCCGATAAACAAAACAAAATTGGTGGGTTATTACAATTATTTGAAGCAGTAATTAATTGTTAAATGAGTATTAAAACATTTGTTTTAAGAAGTCATACACATCATGTCGCCAACATAACGTGCCTGTGTCAAGTGGAATACGTGATCGTATTCATGAAACTATTGCACTGTTAGAGGCACAACTACAGTAGTACGTTTCAACTCCCGCCCGCTCCCCCGCACACACACAACCCCACATTTTTGTATCAAACTTTTTTAAAAGTTATGTAAAAGGTCCAGATTTCGACATAGTATATGCCTATCAACATTGCAGGAGACGCAGTCAATTTCAACATTTTATTTTGGATGTGAATCTAACCCGTCGTTGCCTAAATGTACCTTACAATCTTATAGTACTACACTACCTTACTTTGTACCCCTTTAAAACTTGATATTTTGAGTTGAATTTTCGAGAAAAAGTCGTTGCAGAGTTAATAATACTTTGCGCTATTCCTGTTATCTTGATATGAATATAATACTTGTAAACTACAGTTTTTATTCTTTCATTTTGCATATTTTTGGCAACATCATGCAGTAGATTTTGAAAACTCTGCAACTTCCCCCAAACCCAAGTTGTAAACTAGATAGCATCGATGCATATTTAACATTCCATCAATTTACACAACAAGATGTGTGAATGAGGAATAGATTATCCAATAAGCTGGGAAATATTGGGCAAAATATGTCGGATAAAGAATTTGCCCATCTGAGAAGTTAACACAACCCAGTTAGGCAATGGCTTGCCTAGTATGGAACAGGTGGCAACGCAGGTGGCATATATACGAGCCCAAAATTGGGCAAAGAGATTACCCAGGTTGCACAAACTTTCACCCATATGTTTTAAGAGTGAATGCATATTTGAACTCTTAAAGTCGTCAGGAAGAATTTGCTTAGTGATGCCATGTATATAACATAGCACCTGCGGAAATAAATCTGATTATTTGATATGATAATTTATCACTAAAATATATAATGAACATAAAACTTTTACTCAAATGTACGAAATTTGTTATAAAATATCTCAAATTAAATATGTCACAGAACTATTAACATTTATCAGAGAATAGAGCAATTGATAAAATTCTCGATTCATCACAAGGCATTAATCTCACAATTTGTTATTTTGCTGTGATCGTGGTTGTCACAATGAAACAACATTATATGCAATTGAGTTTGTAAAGTCTGATTAAATGTGTAAAAAGTTTATACTAATTATGTTACTTACAAGTTAAAACAACATGATTATTGAATTGTATGCTCTTCTTCATCAGAAGCAATGGCTACACCAGTCCCATCCGCAACGAACGTATTTAAGCTTTCTCTGCGAAACTACCTTACCAAGGAAATCTGTGACACATTATGCACATATTTTAATTATAAACCAAGAGTGAAAGAACGTATAAAGGAGAGTAAAAATCCGGGCGGAGAGTTCCTGGATGAGTTCGAAGACGTTGAAGGGCTAGATGCAAATAAAATAAAAAAGCTAATAAAAGCATTGAGAGACGGAGGTTTCGGCAGCGCTGCTAGTAAAGCCGAAGAATACTCTGGACAATTTGGTAAGCATATTCACTAGTGGATTCAATGAACATTAAATATGCATTGAAGAACAATTTTCCGTATTTATTCCCTGGGTATTATTGGGAGAGAAAACCTGGGGCCATATTAACATCTGCTATCTATCATGACATCTTATTGAGTATTAGTGTTCAAACTTTAGACTCATTGAACAGTTTTTGTTTTAACTTTCTTTAGCCGTTGCAATAGCTTCTTCAAACAGGGATAGTATTCGACGCCCATTTATATAACACTGCTGCATGATAAATCGACCGCATAGTAGGGGAAAGGGGACCTAGTCGCTTTACTTGAGATGGGGGCAGGGGTTGTAAGGATTAATGAGCTCTTATCTTGCAAGGTTAATTACCATTTTCATTTTTTCAGACGGCCTCATTAGTTTCTTAACCATGATTGGCTCGATATCTCTAAAACGACAACCACACTAGAGGAAAACACTGCGCAGAAAATAAAATAACCGGAAACTGTATCGTGTATTATGATACATTCAAAGTAAAAAACTGTATGACATAATATCAAGTAATATCTTCGGTTTTAGTGAAGTTGTGGTTAAACGTTTCCTTGGTTCTCCATGAACGCTATAATGTCAACATTTATTATTTTATCATGATCAGTTTAGATGATACATCTCAAAGAACTGCACAATACTGTAAACCTCAAAATATAATGTTGTATTTACTCCTCTCAACTCATCCACCCAATCTATCAGGGGGATGACCATAGCGTTCACTGACTTGCAGTTGTATAGTAGATGTGAAATCAAGATTCTGAACTGGGTCAGCGAAGACTTATACTATTTCGTCTATGCTAAGAGGAGTCAAAGAATGGGGAATGTTTGATATTGTTTCATAGTTATCAGCCATAGAACCGTTCTAGCAGTTTTTGATATGGGTCGACCATCAGATATCAAATATCAAACTCTTTCAAACCCGTACGAAGGCACAAGAAATGAATCTCAGTCTGCTCTTGTGATTTTGAAAGGACGAAGAGGTCATTGGAGTACTGTAAATGTGATCGAAACCTGAAAACCTTGTAACGTTGATTTCTTGAGATATGAGATTCCCATCGTGAATGCTTGAGCATAATTGTTATTAGCAGCAATCATGTTACGTTTCTTGTAACTTTTGTGGTATTCTATCATTCAATACTTTTAGACAAGAGAATGATTAGTCTACAAGAGTACATGTTGATATCAAACATGATACAGAACAAAAAGTTATACATCAATTTAATTTCTTGCATTCAATGTAAGCTGTGTTTCATTGTTGTATCACATTTAGAACGTTCACCCATATCGTCAGACGATGACTGGGGGCTTCCAGAGTATGATGAAACAGATGACGATATATCGGAGGAAGAGGGTTCAGAACTGACCTTTGCGGAACTTTTGACAGAGATTGGTCTAAAGGGCTTCTTTCCTTCGCGTCTCAGCTTAAAACAATTCGTCAAAATAAAAAACCCAAGTGTTTTAGAGGACAATTACAACTTATTAGAACTATTTTGGCAAAAGCTGAGTAGCTTAGATTACCGAGGGAGGTCTAGTAAGTATCTCAGACTAGGAAGTTGTACAAGCTCTTCTAGACAAATAAGTGTCAGGGATCTAATTTTTGCAATTTTACAATGTTCCGACAGCTTTTTAAGGCAAGATATTATCGAGAAAATGTCTGCATGTAATTTGGCTGTTCCGGTTATTTTGCAAGGTGTCGCAAATACAAAGGCTAGGTTCATGTTGTGGTCCCTTAGCCGCATTGTAAAGAAATGGAAAGGTTCGTCCCCTATAGCCTTGGAACAATATATCTCCCATGTTCCACTTTTCACGGTTTCCTTCTTAAGAATCGGTGATTTGAAAGACGTGTCAAAGTCAATCATATTAAATCATTTGCTCGGGCCTTGTCAGGGAAATGATGCGCATCCCTTTTTTCTCACGAAGGAAGTTGATGACGTTGATCCAGTATTTTCAAAAGGAAATGTAGAAGGTGTTTGGTATCTTCCAATGAATGCAAATGGATCAGAACATTTTAAATGGGTCACTTCATTTCTTAATTTAAGAGGGAATTGTAAAGATTTCCCAATCCAAACAGAGTTTGTGTGCAAAGCATCCGATCTTACCATTATCTTGCTAGATGAGGAGAGCGAGAAGCTGTACAATAAGGTCCTTAGACATATCAAAGATACTGCCAAGAAATGCTTTTTTGTGGTATTCCACCCGAATAGTGACAAGAAAACATCAGCTCGTCGTAAACAAAAACTGGTGGAAAATTGTTTGCACGTGAAACACGTAGAACTAGGGAGTTTGAATGAAGAAATATCAACATGGATTGAGCAATGTTACAATGAGTGCGAACAAGATAACTTTCAATCGTCTCAACGTTGGCAAAAACTTTGTGGAGGCGATATCGATATTGAAGATATGGGCAAAGAATATGACAACGCGAAGCAATTTGTAGAAACGGTATTTGGGGAAGAACAGACTGAAAATTTAATGGAATTTAAAGAGAAAGCATTTCCTTTACAAGAGAAATGGCAGGGGTGGGTACATATAGATATGGAATCATTGACACATTACAACGCAAAGAAGCAGTCCATTGCAGTTTCCCGGGATGAGAGAAAAATGCGGAAAGATGTTAAAAGACAGGAACAATTGGCATGTGGGTTATCGAAAATCACGCAAAGCTTTTTGGACGTACTCGTCAAGGCGGGTGAAAACGAAAGAGTCATGCGGTACTTTGTTTTCTTTCTGCAAGACAAACTATTTCATATAGTTGATGATTCTATCAAGAAACACCTTCTTAATATCGACAAGTACGAAAAGGAAATTCAAAACTTAGACAAACTGATAAAACCTAAGTCATCTGCCGAGGACAAGAGAATAGCGACCATTAAAGGAGCCAAAGATTACACGCATAATGAAACCCAGGATCGATACAAGGATACAAGGACAGAATTGAAAAATCTACGTCAAATAGAAGTTGAAAGTTGTCGTGCAAAGAATATTGGTTGGGAACATTTTTTTCGTGAGCTTGGACAATGGCACGAAGCTCACACCGAGCTTAAGATTGACCAAAACGAGAATGTGATGTTATTACCAAGGTCAGCCGCTAAATTGATATTGGAAGGACATTCCATTGAAATAATGGATGGGGATACTGGTAAAGTTCCTTTATCTTGGATTACAAGTGTACTCGACCAATTAACTCTAGATCTTGACGATCCCAAAGTTGTCGTGATATCGGTTGTTGGCGTACAAAGCAGTGGTAAGTCAACTTTGCTCAATAGCATGTTTGGAGTGAAATTTCCAGTTCGAGCTGGTCGTTGTACCAGAGGACTTTTTATGAGAATGCTTCATTTGGATGACACATACGCAAGCCAACTTGGATTCAGGCACATCTTTCTCGTTGACTCCGAAGGTGTACGTTCGATAGAACGCAAGGACGAGTGCCGATTTGACAATGAATTGGTCACCCTGACACTGTGCATTTCCGACATAACCATTCTAAACATCGAGGGAGAGAACATTGGTCCTGAAATGACCGGCTTACTCGAGATTGCCGCCCATGCGTTTATGAGGATGAAAGAGGTTGAACTTCATTCTCAGTGCAGAATAATTCAACAGAGAGTCTCAGACTTGACAGCTAGTCGGCAAAACAAAATAAACATGGACACTGTTATAGAAACGCTCAATGAAGCGACTGTTCAGGCTGCAAGGGAAGAAGGCTTGGGCGGGAAGTATCAACAGTTTTCCGACGTATTTGATTTACGTATTAACGAAGACTTACAATACATTCCTTGTCTGTGGACAGGACCGATGTCTCCACCATGCCAATTTTACAGCGAATTAGTCCTGAACTTGAAGGCAGATATTTTAAATGATATCTCGTCTGGCAAAGTCATTCCACACTTTACACTCTCAACCTTTATTCAGAGAATAAGAGATGTATGGGCGGCTGTTAAAGGCGAGAATTTCGTTTTTAACTTCCAGGATAGCGTTAAAGCTATAGACTTTAATGATTTATCGATGGAGCTCAACAAACAAATTACCACAATGAGAGTCAATATAGGGAGAAAGTTGATTGTTTGGCAGAACACACTACTGTCTTCTTCAGATGAATCAAGCAAAGTTTTGCAAAATATCGAGAAAAAACTTGATGAAGAACTGCAACGGAGGAAAGCCGAGATCAACACGTCTTTCGAGAGGTATATTTCTCAACATAAGAGACAAGATTCGCTGAGAAGACATGCTGATTGGTACAATCAAAACGTTGAATGTACAGTCAAACAAGTTCAAGATGATTTGATGGTTATTCTTAAACATGAGGTTAACATAATGCAAATGCAGAAAGATATAACAACATTTACATCTGAGGTGCGCACTAAAATTGCAGCAGCTGTAAAGTCAAACCCGAGTGTGGTCGGAAAAGGAAGCGCTCCAAAGGTTTTTTTTAATGCTAAATGGGACGAATGGAAAGAAGAAATCATCAAGGATATACCGAAGTCTGAAATGACAGAAGAGAAGATTGAAAACATTTGTGAAAATCTTTTGGTCTCAATTACTAGCAAAATGGCAGTATCTATGGAAATAACGAATTTATTGCAAAAAGGTAGCATAAAGCAACACTCTGAACCTGTGCAGTGGAAACAGTATTATTCACATAAAGATGAAAGTCTTACAGTCGAAGATTGGTTTTCCTCTAATGAACACGTTTTGCAGAATATTATAACGTCTAGTGTAAAAATGATGGAAGAAAGCCCGCACAAAATCTTAGATGCTAACCTCATTCAATATATCATTAGCAGTGCTTTGCAAAGCATATCTATCCCCAGTGTGACTTCGGATCCACCTCACCTCCTCAAGGCAAAACTTTTGCTTCATATTTGTGGGAAAATCTATAATATTGCTGTCAAGAAACAAATACAGTACGAAAATGAAAATAGTTTGGAAAGACGTCTCGAGGAGGAAAAATCGTCACTGTACAGATATTTTGTTGCGTTAATGGAAAATGAGAATCAGATTGACGGAGTGGTCGAATGCATACGTAAGTACCTCCATGACTGGGGTAAACATATAGTACTGGAAGGTGTATGCCAGCGCAGTGTGCTGCTGTTTAGCAATGCCAAGTTGACTATCAATATACTGGCTAATAGAAGTATTTGTTCTGAGCTCAGCCGTCAACAAAAAGTAAATGAATATTTAAAATTCATTAAAACGCATCCTCGGTACCGAAGAAGCTGGGTTATGAAAGCGGTTATAAAATTATTTCGAGAAAAAGAAACGGTGTTAATACTACAGCAACATGTGAAGGAGATATTAAATACCGTTGTTAAAGATTTATGTGAATTAGTTCAACACTCAACTAGCACATCTAAGAGTTCGGAGAAGGCATTCAAACATTGCTTCGATGACGTCCTGCGAGGGCTTATGACTAGAGGGTTCACATGGCACCGCGAATTGGCAGTTGAAGTTCAATCATTCAAAGTGAAGGAAGTCCAGAAATTCTCGGTGACTTTACAAAAATTTCTACAATCGCAATGGAAAGATGGTATAATCAAGGAAATAAATCTTCCGGAGTACCCCAACGAGGAGGGGGTAATAGAAACATTTGTTCGAGACAAATTAAGTTCTGACATAAATGATTGCCTCGAGCTCTCCTGCTTCGAGCAGTGCCCAATGTGTAAAGCTCCTTGTGATAACGTGCTACCGATCATCTTACCACATGAACATTTCTCATTCAGTCATTTACCCCGAGGTATATGTGGCGCTACCAACCCCGATACCTCCCAACTTCTCACCGAAACATGTGTCGAAAGTGTAGCCTCGGATGAAGCCACTTATTTTTACCCATGTGATAAGCGATCACGTTTGTGTAAGAACTATAAGAAAGACTATCCTAATTGGTCAATTAATCGTGGTAGTGGAGAACTTTTGCCTAACACGAGTGCTTACTGGAAGTGGGTGATGGTGCAGTTCAACGACGAACTCGCTCAACACTACAAGTGCAGACCTGCGACTATACCTCCTGGGTGGAAAAGGATCAGCAAGGAAATGGCTATAGCATCGCTAGAAGTTCCACGTAGAAATATTTTCCGGTTAAATCCGCATCTACCCTGAGATCGCACGGTATACTGGGTTTGCCGTTCATGTTAAAGGGATATTCCGGTGGTAGAAAATGTAACATTTATCTGAAAGAGAATCATATTCCAAAATGTTATTTGAAAATATCATTGTTCCTAACTCGAGATATGGTTGATTGAATTTAACCTAATTTAACCAATATTAACTGGCAATTTTGAACCCCTCAATTGATTTTTCCTGCAGGGAGTTGTTAACGGCAACATTGAGTGTAATCGCATTAAACGTTCTTCAAAAGTTTTACTTTTCAACAGTAAGTTTCTTGTGATAAATTTGAAATGTTTGCTTGATTGTCACTGTATTTTATATGCAGAACTATATACAAAAGCTTTTTGTGTAGGTTAAGTTTCCTCCGTGAAAAAGTAACAAATTAATAATAAAGTGAAATAATATGAGAAAAATTAAAGCATTTCATTCTGATTTGCCGCGATAACACCGTTTCAAGTTGTTGTTGTCACAAGCATTCTGAAAATACCACTAAATTTGAAACATTGTCGTCTGCGCATACATAATGCTATGAATATTTGCAGAAAATATCCAACTCTGTTGATTGAGGAATCAACTTCAATTATATTTTTGTGTCATCGTGCTACTGTGAGCAATTAATCACAACCCTATATTTGCTAAGCGTGTAGTGCTCAGAGTTTTAGTTATAGCTTTGAAAGAGATATTCCGCTTAGCAAAATGTTGTGATGTTCTGCATAGGTCACTCCAGTAAACAATGTATTTCACACATTACTGCTTTTGGAAAGACATCAATTAAAAAAAAGTTATCGAACGAGATAACTGATAAATTCTATGTCTCCAAATATAACTGGGCTACATTTTAATAAAACTTGAGTTTTACTAAACTAATAATTAATGGAATTTACCTTATCATCAGATTGCCTCATATTGAGTAGAAGAAGTCTTGAGTTATTCGTGTAGTTCAAACTTTATTTAAGGTCACCATAGGTCAAAACGGGAATACCGTGTAAACACAATATCCTTAGAAGTGATTATCAGACAGATCTCATACTTTGCGTGCGGATGTATCATATTGAGAAAGTGGCGGTAAAATATCATTTGACATCACCAGAGATAAAATTCTGGATAGTGAGAGAAAGAATCACTTCGCTTTGGTGGAGGTCGAAGGCCATTTGAGATCCTCAGAGGCAAAAGCAGAAGGGAATCCTATTGCTTGGATATGGATGTATCATGTTGTTTAGCAAAAGGGTATATTTTTGGAGAGGTGAAGGTCATTTTGAGGTCACAATGGTAACAATGTTAAATCTTGATCAAATGGATCTTTTTTTGTAGAACGTTAATCTTTAATCTATCATTTTACCAAAAGTTGGTACCAATCATCAGTTGCTAGTGGTGTCAAAGAAACTTAACGGGAATAAAAGGTCAAAGGTCATATGACTTAATTAGAAATTCAAGGCTTATAACAATGTATGAAAATATTGCCCTCCAACAAGAGAATGCCTGAATGGATTTGTTGTTCAACTTGAATACAGGTTCAAAACAACCATTGCTCTGCCAATCACGACTGCTGGAAGTGTTTATTTCATACTTGATTGGATAACGTGTAAGATTATCAGCACGTACTATAAGTATTAAAATTCAATTGTCCATCAGTAAGAAAATTCCGTTTGTAATGATAAGAAAGCAATGTATGCCTGATACCAGTCACAATTGATTGCACTGGAAAGGGCTTCTTTTAATCTTCTTCTTTCTTTCTCAATGGTTAGTGGACAATTTTGGTCTTGTTTGGAGTAATGTTACATGGGAAATGAAACTAGGGCTGGGCAATGTAAGCTTAAAATCTTTGAAAATGTTCCTCTTCCTAAGAAATGGTATATTTTAATAACAAGCTTCATTAATTTGCAAAAGAAAAGATCGGGTTATAAAGACAACCAATTCAGTATCTCACATTTGATTATTATATGTGACATACACAGACAACATGGCATGGATATTTTAATTCTTTTATGGCGTGGGAACTATTAGCCATTATAGTGTTACAGGTTTGATCTACAGACATCCATGATATGTAACTCGTATCATGCAGTCAGCCTGCTTGCCTTTGTATTTCATGAATGTTTTAAATGTCTCGTTTGTATATTTTGGTATGGTTTGTATTTTATTCATGCTTTATATGGCTCTTTGGTGTCTGTGTTGTATGTGTCGTTTAAAGTGTGTTAAAGGAGAGCAGAGAGGGATTGGTGGTGGTTGGAAGCGGGCACAATACGGAATGCGATATACGGAGAGTATAACCTTTTAAGAGTTCGATTTAACTTACTTTCCATGTTGACTATACTTCTCGTTTATCTCCGTACTTTTATATTGTACTAGTCACATTGTTCAAGTCTAGTCAGCTCTAACATGGAATTCAATGGCCCCTTTCAGTGGAATATAGGGAACAATTCGTGGAAAGTTTACGAGAATGAAAATAAAGAAAGGAAACCGTCGTGTATCAGATTTGTAGAGGATGCAATTATTTTACGTAATCTCCATGTTTCCTTAGTGCATGTTTAGTATTTCTAAAAATAATTCCCTTCATATTATGTAAGATATATCAAGAGGAAAAGTAATATGATTTCACTTCTATAGTGCGGTTGATTGGAACTATTCTCGGGTCAAAATTCAAATGATATATATAAGTTAAAGAACGTTTTTATTCCAGGGAAAAGCAATTTAGCTCTTATCTGATATTTCTTACTTTGCTTCCTGTGCATAACATTTATCTATTACTATTTCAAATTGTTCAAATATTTTTTTCTATTTTGCAAATGTTGTGTAAAAGGGATATTTTATTATAAGCCAAGGATTTTTAGGATTTTTTTAGAGGATGCAATTATTAATTACATTACGTAATATCTATGTATCCTTAGTGCATGTTTAGTTTTTCTAAAAATAATTCTATTCAAATTATGTAAGATATATCAAGAGGAAAAGTAATATGATTTCACTTCTATAGTGCGGTTGATTGGAACTATTCTCGGGTCAAAATACAAATAATATCTATAAGTTAAAGAACGTTTTTATTCCAGGGGAAAGAAATTTAGCTCTTATATGATATTTCTTACTTTGCTTCCTGTACATAACATTTATCTATTACTATTTCAAATTGTTCAAATATTTTTTTCTATTTTGCAAATGTTGTGTAAATGTGACATTTTATTATACGTCAAGGAATTCAGAAAGAAAAAAACTGTTTTGCTGTACATTTAATACATTCGGGGCCTTAATTTAAAACATTTTTTTTTCTCAGAAATTTGATATCCTGTATTTATTAAGCGTCGTCTTGAGAAGCCACTACATCAGTCATTGATGCACAATCATACAATATTCCTTCATATTTGCAGTTTTGCCTAGTACTCGAAATGTACTCGCAGGAATGTGCCCAGGATTTCCTGAGTGCCGGGTATACTGTTCGCCGTCCTGGGGGAGAGGTCTAAGGGGAGGGGGTGGGTTGTTTCGATTTTGAAGGTGCTCAGATGCCAAATGATGGCACCTGTGTAGGTTTTTAAGCACATACACAAGTACTAGTTTTGCTAACAATTTACATTTTGTTTTTAGTGAAATATATTACGTACCTGGTAAAAGTTATTAGTTTGTTTCAAAGAGCTTTTACAAGGGACCGATTGAGAGCCGTAAGTAATGTTTCTCGCATGCGTAACTGATGCATTATTAGTCTTAATAATTTTGGCATAGGCTAGGTCCGATTTATGTTGAATATATTGTCAGGAATGTCGGGAGTTTAAATAAAAATAGTGCTGGGCGGGATTCACGAATTTTAAGACAGTGCTGGGCGGTAATTTTTAGTGCTGGGCGGGGCCGCCCAGTGCCGCCCAGCGTGGGCACACCCCTGTACTCGTTACTCGTACTCGCTGTGAAAAGTAACCGGAAGTTAAAGTACTCGTACTGGAGCATATAACCCATATATTCGAACTCGTATTATAAAGTACTTAATTGTTACTTGCTCAGGAGGCGTACTTTACGATTATTTACATTAGAAGCTAGCTACGTAAAACTGATATCATGACAGAAAGCTAAATAATTGTTCTATATTTTAGTTTCAACTTTTATTGTGTTAATGTATGAAAGAACTACACTCATACGAGTCTAATTATAGCAGCAGTAGAATATATGTAGCCTATAGTGTATTACCAATTAACTGGGTGAAATGTTTATAAAAATC
>KN884212.1:47119-85630 GCA_000934455.1 Apostichopus parvimensis
TATAACAAATTCAGAGAGATTGGGATCTAGATCCCAGCAGCTCCTTCTTCTTCAGAGGTAAAGTTCTGAGTTGTACACATAGGAAACATCTAGGCTGAATATGTATGTATTGTATGTATTTTAGATCCTCCTGAAAGCAGGAATTCGCAAAGAAGCCATTATTGGCTTATCAAAGCCGCAAGCTGACCGAATCAGTCTCTTAGATTCATATTTAACCTCCATGATTATGAATTGTCAATTGTCAACTCTGTGACTGAACGACATACATTAATCTTGGAGTGACTCAAACTCGGGACCTTATGATTGAAAGGCACCGGTGATGATTGACACTGGTGAGATGTGGAAAACAGTAGAAAGTATGAAAATTTTCTTTAAATGAAAAATACTCCAGCAAGCGAAGCTGCCTTGACAAATCAAATCATTTTGATTTGCCTGGACTAAAGCAGACTAATTCTACTGACCTTGGTTATGTCCTTGAGTGATAGGATGTCATCCTCTCCTCCTGACTTGCCTACTCTCTGCCTCTCTTCCTCAACGTCTTCATCTTCCCTCTCGTTGACCCTGCTTTCATACGGAGTACTAGAAAAATATAAAATCAATCAATCATCGATCGTAAGTAATTTCTTTGGTCTTACATCTCGCCAATTTCACTAAACGTCTGACAATGAATAAATTATCTTGTACGTCACAGCGAAAATGATCATGAAAATTCACAAAATGGAATAGAACTTCTTGCACACTTCAACGTTAGTATTCTCAGTAAAGTGTCCCCATGCAAATATATTATTTTAGCAGTTAATTGTTTCTTTTTATGATGATTTGTGTGAAAATAAATCTTACCATTCTTAATATTCATATCATTGTAACTATAATACAATATATATAAATCAATTAGCAAACAAAGAATAGCATTTGCTCGGAACAAACTAACGTTTATGTCCAAGTGGGGGGGAATAAAATATTTGAAAACTACAAAAACAGAAAAAAAAATGATTACATAATATAGAAAGTAAAAAAATGTTGATATGAGTCAAACTTTGTAGGTGAGTACAACCAAAGGAAAATTTATTGGAAAATGAGTACCAACTGAAGGTATCTTGGTGTACCATATAGGGGTAAATGGGTACCAACTGAAGGTATCTTGACGTACCATTTATGGGAAAATGAGTACCAACTGAAGGTATCTTGGAATACCATTTATGTGAAAATGAGTACCAACTGAAGGTATCTTGGTGTACCATTTATGTGAAAATGAGTACCAACTGAAGGTATCTTGGTGTACCATTTATGTGAAAATGAGTACCAACTGAAGGTATCTTGACGTACCATTTATGGGAAAATGAGTACCAACTGAAGGTATCTTGGTGTACCATTTATGTGAAAATGAGTACCAACTGAAGGTATCTTGGTGTACCATTTATGTGAAAATGAGTACCAACTGAAGGTATCATGGTGTACCATTTATGGGAAAACGAGTACCCACTGAAGGTATCTTGGTGTACCCTATAGGGGTATATGAGTACCCACTGAAGGTATCTTGGTGTACCATATAGGGGTATATAAGTACCCATTGAAGGTATCTTGGTGTACCATTGAGGAGGAAATCAACGGGGGAAGTAAACATAATGTGAGAAATATTATACAAGAGCAGACAAAAAAAGGGGGAGCGGGGGGGGGGAAAGAAAGAATATAAATTTGATAGTGAAGTAGAATTACAAACCTGCATTTATTCCTACGATTTCTCCGATACTCAACGAACATGAGTAACAAGAAGGCTATGGTACCCTGGCAAAACATGGAGAAGATGTTCCATCTGACCAGCTCGAAACGATTTACGAGCCGGGTGACACCGTAACCAGCAAAGAAGTCCACCTCCAGTTGGGTGTAGAGTAGATTGAGAAGTGCAGATGAGATGCTGTAGGGTGTGAAAACCAGGGAGCAGTAACCCAGGATCGACGTCCATTCGCTCGGTTCCCTTCCGCCCAACTGAGAGACAAGAAAGGAGAGGGACTTTTATTGGGATTTCTGAGATTTGAAGGTTTGTCTCGATTATCATGACGAAGTTTGTACGTACATCCCATTGGGAATAAATTGGTAGGGGGTCCAACTTTCCAAAGGTGCGGGTACAACTCTTCATGGTGTGGTATACATCTTTCCAATGGTGTGGGGTACAACTTTATAATGGTGTGCAGTAAAACATTGCTATGGTGTGGAGTACAAGTTTATAATGGTGTGCGGTACAACATTGCTATGGTGTGGAGTACAAGTTTATAGTGGTGTGCAGTACAACATTGCTATGGTGTGGAGTACAACTTTATAATGGTGTGTTGTACAACATTGCTATGGTGTGGAGTACAACTTTATAATGGTGTGCAGTACAACATTGCTATGGTGTGGAGTACAACTTTATAATGGTGTGTTGTACAACATTGCTATGGTGTGGTATACATCTTTCCAATGGTGTGGTATACATCTTTCCAATGGTGTGGAGTACAACTTTCCAATGGTGTGGGGTACAACTTTTCAGAGTGTTTTACGTTATATAAACTGAATGATTATGTCGTCCTTGACTTTCCCTGAATAGTTATGTATTGACATATATAAATATATATACAGAAATTAATTCAATACTGGGAGATTTGGAAGTTGGGGGTGACATTCAGGGATGGTCTGGGTTCTGATAATTATGAAAGGGTGTCCATTTATCTTCAAGTATCAGTTTGAAAGGCAACAAAAAAAGAGCTTGGTAACAATTAACAAAAAATATTCTGTATTTTTTAAATGTAATAGTACTAGGTGAAACTAAAGCAATACACATAATACTAGGTGAAACTAAAGCAATACAAATAATACTAGATGACACTTTAGAAGCATTATATATAATAACTATAGGTGGAATGTTTAAATTTTTTTCTACTGACCTGCAAATAATCCAAGAATTTCGGAAGACTGGTCAGGATAAAGAGGAGGAAGTTGGAACAGAAGTAAACCACGAAGGCAGTCCCCGCATCCAAAAAGAATGGTGCGAACAGGTAGTACTGGCAAAATATGGCATATCTGAAAAAAAGTGTTGTCAAAAAGGAATAAAAAAGTATTGCCTACTAAATCAATTTCTGGTCAAAGCCCATTATTTGTCCACCTTTGTTCAGTGACCTTAGAACTAGTTCACTGTGAGTAGCTCTTGTAAACTAGTCTATCACAAATAGAAAACTTGTAACAACAAATAAGTTCATTCTCATCAGACTAAGGGCAACTTAGAGTTATGAATAAGTTCAATACTATAGCATTTAAACTGTGAGTGACCTGAAGTGATTCTGCAAAAAATAAGATGACAAAACAGAAGATCTTTCATCAAGTGATGAATAAAATAGGATATAATCCTCTAATTCTTTGCCCTGAGCTTCATTATATTTGACACTTAAAATTTCTTCAACTCTTAAATTTCAAAAAGAAAGAATGCTTCAGGCATGATGATTATAATGTTCCGACCAGTGTTAGACGGAAAATCAATCTTTAACCTCCGGATGTCATTTGCATATCAGATCTCATGTGCATATCAGATCCTTTTACATATCATATATCATTTGCATATCATATCTCATTTGCATATCGGATCTCATTTGCATATCGGATCTCATTTGCATATCCGAGGAAAGGTACTAAGCTTAACTGGAACTCACCCATACAACAGAAGAAGCATGATAAATGCTCCGATGTTATCCGCAGAAGTCAGGGCATTAACATTGAAGAGAACTAGGACTACCACCATCATAGCCACAGGTATGAGGTACACCAGCTGAAAAACCATTCATAAAACCATTAAAAACAAAGAATGGTTAAATCGATATTTTAAAAAAAAAAAAAAAAAAATTTAAATTAAAAATTTAACTTTCCAAAATTTAATAGAAATATTGAAAATGTAATATTGAATAGACTGTTATCACCCAGCGAACTATTTTTCAGATCTGTTGACAAGTGAATCCAATTCCAAGAAATATATTTTTGTTTGGGCAGTTAATAGCTGATTGACTGAAAACTTTGCTGTAAGTATCTCTACCTGAGTTCACAATGAATTAGTTACAAATTCTTCGATCGTGGCACAATTATATAATAACTCTATGGGGACATCAGAGACAACTATACAAGCTAGGATAAAAAAGCAAACAGTCAAAGTGAATTAAAAAGTGAATTAAACATTTCATGGCAATATAAACAGACTATAGACTTCATTTAACCTGTGGACCTCATTTGCATATCAGATCTCATTTGCATATAAAAAGCAAACAGTCAAAATGAATAAAAATATTTCATGGTAATATAAACAGACTATAGACTTCTTTTGCATATCAGATCTCATTTGCATATCAGATCTCAATTGCATATCAGATCTCACTTGCATATCAGATCTCATTTACATATCAAAAGCAAACAGTCAAAATGAATAAAAAACTTTCATGGCAAAATTTAAACAAACAAGATTTCTATCATGCTGAATATCCAAGAGTAATGCAACGAGGGATTTACTCTGCCAAAAATAAAAAACAAAGGTGTCTCAAGAACATACCCAGTCCCACAGGAGGTTGGTAAGCCAATAGTTCAGAGGGGAGGCTCCACTCACAAAATGAAGCCTTTTGGCACCATTAATGTTTTCCTGGACCATCAGTGTTGACAAGATAGATGGAATCAAGGCCAGAGATGACATAATGAACAGGATCATACCAAACTGAGCGGATGCTATCATCCATCTGCAAACAGAAGCAAAATAATCATAGTAAATACACTAAACTTGTCCAAATTCCTGCTGTCGGTGATGGAATATACAGGTGTAAGATCCTGGCTCTTTACATCACACGATGTAAAACATGCGTGGGTCCTCCTTTAAGGCTAGGCATCAGCTCCTTGGTGCAGGACTAAATGTTAATTGGTAATTCTTTATTTTATGAATAATGTACTTCACGACAAAACCGTGGCATGTTGTTCACACTTGTTCCATGTAAATAACAGAGCAGCGATCAATGCCTGTCTACACAACTTTGCGATGTGCACTGTTAAGAGGTCATTTGAGGTCATAGTGTAGGCTGTTGTTTTCCTATTGTTGACTTTTGTGTTACATCTGTGGAATTAGTAATAGACTGAGAAGTCCAGCCGTTTTATATTATATGCCACCCTCAGTTGCTTAAAGGCTCATTCCTCAGAAATAACAAATAAACATCGGTAAAGATGAACAACCTTTTTGATTGATTGATAGCAGTGATAAATCTTAACAGTTTACAACATCCCCAAAATTAATTTAGTTTCCAGCAGCCATTCTTAAACAAGAAGGTACATTAATAATTAATTGGGTTGGTTCTTCTATTGGTGATTATGCACAAGTGTCAAAATTCACAGCAACTGAATTCAGGTGAAAGAATACTTCATGATCGAAATCTCTCCTCTAAAATTAATTCAAACTGGGCAAAAGTTAATTAACCCTTCTAAATTTGATGCACAAATTGCCCAATCACATGGTAAGGCATGTAAAGGTGAAAAGTTAGAAGCTTATTATCAGCTATGATAGGATTCATGCAATTTATTGCTGTGCACCTATTCTTTCGCTGTTGAAACATAACTTTTAACATAAGTTTTCTATCCAAAGGGTGGATGTAAAAAAATATCTCAGTTCCCGCTGAGACTGGACGGGTCCACCTGCCCTGTAACCATATAATTTCTGCTAAGAGACGGCGGTGGTCGCAACAGCTAGTACTGAATGAGATGTGGTCGATAGGATTGATATAGCTTAGTTTGTAATGACATCATAAACCCGATAAGATTCTAACTATTCAAAAAACTCACCCAGTCACATCTGGAGAGTCCTCTGCTAAATCAATAGGATGGTTGTAAGCTGTGATTCCTGCGAAATGAAACATAGGACTTTGTTAGAACCCCCAAATTGGTTAAAATGAACTTCATCTGAATTTTCCTGTATATAATACTGCCAATAAAAGGTTAAGACATTCTTCACATTTTTGACCTCTGGAACTAATGCTGTGATGAATTTTGCTACAGAATTAAATAGTATACGTGTTTGTACACATCATCAAAAGTAAAACAACTATAAACCGTGAGCTCTCTGCTAACAGTAAATCTATCAAATAATTATGCTATATGCATGGAACAGAATTTTCAAAAACAACCAATTTTACACCAAAGGACTATAACCACTGTGGCTGAAATGTGAACTTGCAGCGAGAGGTCCCTGGACTTTGTTTACCAAAAGGGAATGCTGGCTTGTTTCAGAATTACAGCTGAATTCCTAATTACCAATGTATTTGAACGCTTCGCTTTCTGACCGCTTTTCGTTTAAACTTTCTTGACTTCCTACAAATTACGTACCATATTCGGCAGGATTAGCCTGGTTTCCTACGGATGCTCTAAGGAGGACGTTGTTTGCTACGTTGATGTAAGTCGGCAGTGCATGGTACCCGATGTTGCTATACCAGGCTTTCAAAATGGTCTTGTTGATAGTCCCTTCTCTTGTGTCCACCAAGGTGAGACCACCATATCTTACAAGAGAAAAAACATAATAAAGAAGTATTTAGCAGAACTGCTACCAATATAAAGGAGACTGAACTAAACTACCAAAAATGTCATGTCAATGAGCGGTCAATTTATTAATAATCTCTGATGTGGAAGTACCCACTAGGATCTCACATCTTTTCTTTTCTATTTGTCTTTTCATATTTTCATTTTTTTTAGCTGTACAGGGAAGTTGTTGTTCATTACTCTCATCTCCATCTCAACAAGAAAGTTTTTGGCTGTTGCAACAGCTTTTCATGTGTGTTTCCATATAAATCATACTAAATGTTGATAAATCATGTTAGATTATCATAAATCAATATAAATCATAATAGATCACAACGAAATGTTGTGTCAAAGAACTGCATTCATAATAGGAATATAACACAACACGTCTGCTCAAAAATGAAGGGAGCTAGCGACAAAACAAACTCGCTAACATGACTATTTTTTTTGGAGGGTGACTTGTCTGAAGAAAAAGCAATATTTCATAGCTTGATCATATTCACCTCTCTTGCTGGTAGATGTGTCTGGTGTTCAATATGTATTGACCGATGTCAGTCTTCAGAGTAAGGTCTTGTATGATGGCCGAGGTGTTGGTCACCCACTGGGGTGGCTCGAGTCCACCACTTCCTCGCGGGCAAACGGAGACGCTGTCCGTACATTCGCACTTGGGGCTACTGAAGTCTTCTTGGAGAATACTCTGCCTCTCCTGGGATGTGAGATCCTTAATCGGGTCGGGAAAGAATGTCTCAGTGAATGAACACGGGTACAAGTCTCTGAAGGAGGAAGGTATGAATATACTGACATGACACATCGATGATACGTAAACAAATTGGCTAAGCTGGCTATTGAATTTAAATAATAATACATAAGTTTTATATAGCTCTAAACAAACTATGAAATAATTCTCGTAGCGCTTAACATAATAATAACAATTATAACATATATGCTTTGGTGAAAAGATACGTATTGAGAGCTGATTTGAAACCGTTCACAGTATTGCACATTTTAACATGTTCTGGAAGTGAGTTCCACAGGCACGGTGCACTGGATGTGAACGTTCTCAAGCCGTAAGTCTGTGTTTTTACTCTAGGGATGAGAAACATCGGCGATGAATTAGAGCGAAGTGAGCGTGTGGATGATGGTCGGAGCTGAATTTACATTGTAACTCTCTATGGGTGATGATTAAAACCTACTCATACTACGAAGAGGAAACGCAGAAGATCAGAATACGTTCTTCCGATCTTACAGAAGATATAGCATTCTCACCCTGCCATGCTGGTGGAAAGTGATCCAAAATGGAATTACTAGTACAAGTGCCCAAGAAATAAACAAACGGTACAGACTTATTTTATGATACAAATTTCCCATCAATTCCATCAATCAAAATATTATCCAATTGGGTCGCAGCACAACTGAATGACGACAACATGTAAAAGGTTACCGTGGCAACCCCTGGGTGCAGCAGATTGGTTAACTCTCTGTGAGAGAGAGAGAGCTGACTGATACTAATATACCAGGGCTGCACAATGAACCTTCCACAAGGGCCAGAGAGTTATATGTATGTGTTAAAGCAAAGGGGCCGCCATACTGAATCAACCTCACACTATAACTTCATTGTGCCAAGTAGGCTGTTACGGAGCTCAAGCCCAATGGCTTAACCGCCCACACTATCCTGATAAATTACAATAAATGTGGGATTATCTGACTTTGTGGGGCCAGATTGAAATTGTTTGGGCAACAGGTAAATGGGCCAGGGCCACTTAATGACACCCCCCCCCCTGATCTGTATGGACTGAAAGGATGCATGTCCCAAGCTCTTCCATTACAAACTTCACTATCGCTATGACATACATAATACATAGCTGACAGATTTGATTTGAATGAGTATTTGTATAGGCCATGTATCATTCATGTTACTAATGATGAACTTTACTAATGATGAACATTACAGGAGCCAGCAGAGAAAATTTGTGCATACTTTATGATGCCAAACATAGTAAATAATTACTCCTCCATGCTTTTGTTTAAGTCAATCTAACTTCGATTGAATTCATTGATATATTAGTCAACAAATCTTTGGTAGATTTCGACGAAAAACGGTGAAAGCTACAGATATGACACATTTTAGACTTACTGCTGATCGGCGTCCGACATGCAAGTGGTTCCGATGCCTGGTGCACCGAACAGGGCGTCTGTCAGTCTGTGGCCAACGATGGAATCTGTCTCACCGTTGCTAAGAAGTTCAAAGAAAAAAAAATACCAAATGAAAATTACTCGGTCATTACAAGATCGAGTCTTTGCATTGTTTTTATATCGGTTTTGGTAAATGTTTTGGCAATTAGGAGGCTGCATAAGTTTAGAATAGAAGAATTGTGGTTGAGCCTATCATAATATGAGACAAGGTAATTGTCTGATATTTGGCAACTATAGACTACTGGTATAAAAGTAAACTTTATTCAGGACTTAAACAGTAGCAGCAACAATTCATGGAAATAGATCTTGGTATTAAGGTCAACTAATAAAAAAGTAGGAGAAAAAAAAAGGGATGCTACTTTATTATAATTTCAAATTTTTTTTTTTGGTCACAAATAGCCATCGGTAATCATAAAATCTCTTAATGCAGTTATCACCACTTGAGTAGTTTCTTCCAATTCTGGAACATGACCTGTTTTACCACGAAGAGCAAAATGGACGAACAGTATACAGTCTATCGATCTTACAGAGATATAGCATTCTGATCCTGCCAGACTGGTTGAAAGTGATCCAAAGTCAAATTTCAAGTACAAGAAAAATTTAATTTTTTTTTATTTTTACCATCCTTCGATGTTCAATCATCGGTTGCCGGTATCGACCACAGGAATGATCGCAAAAACTGCTGCTAGAAAATAACTGTCAGATTGGAAAATAATATTTTACCCTAACACTTGTCACTGCCGATCAATATTTCCTCGGCAGTTATATCTCACTTTGGTTTTTATTGTTACGAGTTTTTTACACCAAAACATTTGGAAGACTGTTTAAGACTGTTGCAAGTATATGTGACACATTAATAGGAATCATTCCCAGATGGTGAAAATTTTTCAAAAATGATTAGATGATTGAAAGAGATGTTTAAGTCTCTCACCTAAAGAACATGTAAGTAGGATTTCTGAACATTGCAGGTGTCAACTGGAGCTGAGGGTAGACCTCCTTTGGTGCTACCTGCACCATTAGTGTACCCAGCGCCACAAACACCACGGGCATGATGACAGACCACAGAAAGCTGCGCCAATCCCGACGAGTGATGTGGAAGCGTTTCAAAATCACGCCGTGGAACTGCTGGAAAGCTGTGGACGATAGATCATTCCAAATTCAGATCATAAACAAGGATTTGTGAAGACCAAAAACCAAAGTTAAACGTAATCAGTATTTCCCCTTACCTCTGTCCCTCCCTCCCTCCCCCCTCCCACAAATTATGATTCAAAGTCAAAAATATTTTCCACATATCTTCCAACTCTAACCAGCCCCAAACCAACTTCTACCTGGGTAATGACCACGATCCTCAACAAGCAATTTGGTGAACACTGAGAAATATAACTGCCCAATTTTAATCATTGGAATAAACAATGGAATTTCTACTGGAGCCTTTTTGGTTTGTTTTTTTAATCATTTGCATTTTATTAACTTGGGTAACAGCTTGGTGAGCTTAATAAAAACAACAAAATTTTTGTTTTCTTCTTTCACGAAAAAAACACTATTTCAACCCCATCGGCAAAGTACAAATTACTGTGATACTCCTATTAATAGTAATAATGTCCAAAAACTATATTTCAAAACCTAACAGATTAGACCACGACTGCCAATATCTCTCCCAAATATTTACTTTCATATTCTGCTTCAAAATATCATAGTTAAAAGTTTAAAATAATATTTTAAAAGACATAATGCTGTAAACTGCTGACCAACTTCAAAAAGCTATAGAGACTTGGCAGAATCTGCAGGATGGAGGGATATAACATACAGTGTTTATACAACACCTAATTGTATTCTGGTCATTTGATTGGTCAATTGCTCGTTGATTGCATGCAAAATCCGCTCTATTCCACTCTATGAAATAGAACCATGGGTTATACTTTTTTGATAGCACTTTTTTCAATGGTAAGAGAGCAGAAATGCCTGTCTGTTCAAAACAATCTGTTGCATGAGTGCATTTTACCCATCTTAATATAATATGTTGTATAAAACAAATAATGAATGGTCTCCATTCGTGCAAATATTTCATTCGTTGAAAGATGTAATTTGTTCCATTCAACTCGGCTGCGCCTCGTTGAATGGAACATTCCATCTTTCAACTCATGAAATATTTGCACTATGGCACTCATAACCATTCATTATTTGTATAATAATGCACACAACCTTTGTGGACGTACAAGAAGTGAAAACATTCATAATAATATCAATTACTGTTTCGTCCGTTTACCTTTCGAGAGAGAGCTTCCATACAGGTCTTTTGGATTGTTGTTCAACGAATTGAGTGTATAATCAGATCTCTCCTGGAAGGTATTGTCTAGCGGTTGGTCAATGTTACTCTCCTGGTAGCTATCAGAGTGTGTAGAGACTTTCAAGAATACCTGTCATCGTAGAAATATGAATAGAGAAGTTTTAAAAATTAGATTAAACTGACCGAACTCACAGTAACAGGGATGGAGAAAGCTATAAATGAGTTGAGCCTTGTATTAAACAAACTACAAGAGGTCTTCAGTTCCGACGAGAAGATTTGTACTCGGTACAAGTCGCAGGGAAGGAACGACCGAATCACGGCACCGGAACTAGCTAGAGGTTGGCTAGGTCGGGAGCTGCTTGATCATATTCCCAGTTATTGGTGGAGAGAAATTTGTAAGTTGTGCGCCGATGGCGCGGGGAAATGATGAGCAAATCGTCCGAGAGGTAGAGGGAGTTCCCAAAGTCAGTTTAAACTGAACACAGAGGATAGAGATCATAATTTTCCGATCGTTTGAACTGACCTCTTCTAGCTTGGTATCCGAGACACCGTAACTCCTGATGTGTAGCTCTTCGAGTTGTTGATCCAAGTCTCGGAATAACTGGGGATATTTAGCCTTCTCTACCAGGGAGGATGACAGCTGGTATACCAGCTCGGAACCAACTTCCTTGATCAGGGTGATGCTGCTGACCTTTGACGTCAGGAACTCTGTCACCTTGGCGCTGTCACAGAGATCTGTTGACCAGAACAGAAAAAGAAAGCTCTTTTGGTGAAGCCCTTCACAAAATACCAACAGAATCACAAAATACCAACAGAATCAACATGAATCACTTGATAGAAAACATTACAAAGCCATCAAACTGTCCTGTGCCCCTTGCCAGATGCCTTCCATTGGTTGGAGCAGCCAGCTGATGGGCAGGCAAGGCTGTGATTTCTGGAGGGTCTCATGTCTCCACCATCTTATAATGCCCGTCAAGATTGCTCATACCACTCTCAGTGGCGGAGCATCATCAGCGAACGGAAGAGTATGTATGTTTTTTAGATCCTCCTGCAAGTAGGAACTCGCAAAAAAGCCATCATTGGCTCATCAAAGCCGCAAACTGACTGAAGTCAGTCTCTTAGATTCATATTTAACGTCCATGATTATGAATTGTCAATTGTCAACAACTCTGTTACTGGACGACATACATTAATCTTGGAGTGACTCGAACTCGGGACCTTATGATTGAAAGGCACTGGCGTTAACCACTGAGCTAACACTCCACCGTGTGGAAAACAGTGGAAAACAGTTTTAAGGTAGAAAGAAGTTTTACGGACATATCCACTGCAGGTGGGGGGGGGGAGGGAGGGAGTGTGCATTCGTTACCTCTGTTTGATGATGTGCCACTGGATGAAGTGCTAGCTCTCTTCTCAAGTTCCTTGGTCTCCTCCGTAGAATGGACCGGGAGGTCTGAATACTCATTTCCTAGAGCTTCTTTGACCGCTGGTAACTTCTTGGCACTGTCGGGTGTCGAGCTTCCGCTGGGCCTCTCTTTTGCTAGGGTCAGTTTCATGCCTGTGGTGAACTTTGACTTGAGGTACGCAGAGGAGCCACAGCAACGGAGCTTTCCCCGGTCCAAGATGGCGATCCGGTCACCGAGGAGGTCGGCCTCATCCATGAAATGAGTGCAGAGGACGATTGTGCGGCCTTAAAGAGGCAAACAAGAGAGAGCAACAAAATGTCAGGATGAGAATAATCAATCAAATAGTTGTCATGGTCAGGGGCTGTGAAACCTGGAAGATGGGGGTGGGGGGGGATGGGGAGGGCGGTAGAAGGCAAGGGGTCGCCCCACTGTCCGTTTTGTGAAAAACCTCAAAAGTGCCACTTTTGATTAACCAGATACACCTTTATTTCCTAAGTAATATTTTTGTTATTAAAAAGCCCCATTTAGTTATGTTAACAGTGCCATTGTATTAGAAAATGATAAAAGTTTGTAAAACATAAAAAAAACAAGGGATTGATGCAAAATGAAGAAACAGAATGAAATGAAAATGTGTACTATCGTCACAATGCGTTCAAGAGAGGGAAGATGTGGTACGGAATGCACAGAGAATCCATTTTGTTGGTTAAGTCTTGAGATAACACTGTGTCCCACTCTGCCATGTTTAACCCTCCTACACCACCCAGTCTGGTGTTAGATATTCACAATCCTTTTCATACTCCGTGATATTTACCTCTCTTGCTCCTGATGATCAGGTCCCACACTGCCCTCCTGGCGTGAGGATCGACCCCGCTGGTAGGTTCGTCCAGGATGATGGTCTTGGCGTCTCCGATCAGGGAGATGGCCACGCAGAGCTTCCGTTTCATTCCGCCAGAGAGATTCCGGACGGGAACTTCCAACATGTCTGACATTCGTAGGTCCTCTAAGAGACTGGAAAATAAAAACAAGGAATATATCAAATAAAACCGGTGCTGTGTGTGGCCGAGTGGACGAAGGTGGTGGCATTTTAAGCAATGAGGCTTAGCAATCGGGAGGTTCCGGGTTCGATCCTCTGCCGGGTCATAGAAAGGTGGGTTTTGCATCCAAGAGCAATCTACAGTTTCCCATCTGAAATGACTTTCTTACTTGTAAAGATTCCAAATTTGCATTAAAATGTTGAATTGGAAGCCACCTGATGTGTAAAAGTTGTAGTCCATAAGCCCTTGAAGGTTTCTCCACATTTGTGGTTGCTTAAGCGTCGTAAAAATAAATGCTGATCATTATTATTAAAGTGACAAGCTGTTTATGTGAGATAAACCTGAAATTTAAGCATTTAAATGTCAATGGAATAGCAATCTAATAGCAAAATGGAATATCAACAAGATAAAAATAGATTAAAAGGGACCATGCTGTGATGGTTCCCATAAACAAAATCCTGAACAATGACACCCCCATCAGGACTGAACCGGTATAGGAATCCCTCATAACATGGTCACAGCTTGAAACAGATTTAAATTAACTATTCAATGGTCGGAATTCCTTTCATACATTTGTTTTGACCATTTAGTTTTTTTCTGGCCACACTGTAAACTGTTTAACAGTATGCCCTTGGAATTAACCAAAATGGGCCCCGGCCACTTTTTAAATCATAATTCCCAAATTGGACAGTACTGCGATACAAACACATTTTCAGAGGAAATGTTTCATTACGGATTCATGAATACAACAATGTTTCTAGTAACACTTGTGGTCTCCAGTGGATAATGCAAATAAACCAGGACGTTTTTCAGCTAAATATGCCAAGATGAACATGCCCACTCTGCTAGTGCCAAATGTGCTTCGTGTAAACATCTCTTAACATTAAGCAACTTATGTCTTTGTCCTAAAAATACGCTTGTCACAATGTGAAGTTTATTTTGCTGGTGGCGAACAGAGAAAAACAATCTTTATCACACGGTGGAAGAAGCCTGGCAACAATAGTATCCATCTATTAAGAGGTCTTCTAATACTTACATGACTCCTTGGTCTCTGATAGCCTGTGAGTCAAGTCCCTGTAAGTTGCCATAGATCTCCAAGTGTTCATTCACTGTCAGTCTGAGGAGAAAAAAAACAAAAAACACTTCTTACTGAACTTGAAATGAAGCTTGTAGAGTTCCCAAAGACTTTTATTGTGCTGTTAATTTAAATGAGAGTTTGAGGTTTATCGTTTTGTTATTTGTTTTATACTCACTCGTCGTAGAGGGCGTTGTGCTGCGGGCACAATCCCAGGTCATTCCTTTGCCCTCCTGCCTGGCCCACTTTCTTACCATAGATGCTCACAGCACCACTGGTTGCTTGAAACATGCCAGTAATAATGGAACTGGGGAGAAGAGAATAAACAAAAATTGAAATTAGTTGATTTATGCTCATAAGATGGAGTCTGGTGGGGAAAAGTGAAATTAAGATTAAAAAGAGGTTTGCTTTGTTTTAGAAGGTAATGCTTTACTTATCAAAGAAACAATTGCTTAAATTATGTTAATTTTATTCTTAAAATAAAGCATTTCTTTAGCAAAGACCTACATGTCATTTCTCAACCATACCAGAGGGTTCATTACCCACTGTTTGGGGGTAAACATTTAAGTTATATGAGTTTTTTTCCTTTGCGAATATCAAAGAGCCCTTGCGAGCAAATTTCTGTTGCACTATTTTTCACTTTCACCTCGTCACAATGCTAGTACCACAGTCTGTATTTAATGACAAGCACTTAGGAAACAATTTTTGAAAACAAGACTAGGCCGCCTGCGATATACTGCATAATCCCTATCCCACGACACCAACGACTGCCGCTAGGGACTCCAAACGAAATTGACCCAACCAGGTAAACTGCCATCTATTTGACTCACATTGCGGTCGTTTTCCCGGCACCGTTGCAACCCAACAGGGCCGTGACCTGATCCTCAAAGACATTCAACGTCATTTCATCCAGGGCCCTGTTACTGTAAGATGAGCATCTGGTATCGTAGACCTTGGTGAGGTTCTCAATGGCGATACCGACAGGATGGTCTCGTGGTTCAGCCTCAACTTGTGGACCTAAAGACCAAATTTTAAGAAGGAAGAAATGATAGTTGGCTCTGTGTTTTATGAATGCTTGTTGATAATACCATGGAGTTAAAATGAAAAAATCATTCTATTTTACATCTCCATTAAGTTTATAGCTCAATGTATGCATCTAAGTTTTAAAATTTTACAAATCATAGCATAAGTACATAAAACAATGAAAAATCTCAATTGAAAATAATTTTACTCGAAAAGTTTCAAAATAGTTTTTATTTTGCTTTAGCAGTACACAAATCATGGTCGTCACATGTAGTAAAGAAAGTCTAATCCAGAAACAAAGCCCCCGCCCCACACTAAAAAAAAAAAACATGAGGAAAGTTGAAAATATCATGGACGGTAAAATGTTTGGTGATGTCAATGAATAACATACAGACTGTTGCATTTACTAAATAAACAGACATTCCACACAGCTAGCGCACTGACAAGGTACAAATTGAAAAAGTAAGAAAACTAAGAGAACGCAAACACAAAACTGTTCTGGTTTATAAACAAGTTGTTTTAGCACAGGTGTTGTTTTTAATTTTTTTAAGAGTTTACTATTGTATTTTTAACCAACAGATGTAAAGCAAAATTGAAATAAATGACCATACAGTTAGTGAAAGTGGGTAATCTTACTCAAATCTGAGAGAGGTGTGGCGCCATCGAATGCTTCGTTAACGGCGTCGTGGGTCGCAACGGGTCCGTCGGGAGGGGGCCTTATACACCTGAACCAATAGCTCGGTTGTAGAAAGAAATGCCATTTCCTGGGAACGCCGTATTTACCTGTAATTATTTAAAAGGCGGGTTATTTATGCATTGCGGACTATAAACAGAAACAGACGTGACTAAGAGGCTTTAAACGGAGGTATAGTCCAAAACAAAGGATATTTAAGATCATTAATAACATTTGACTACAGGAGTAATATTTACATATGAGGTCCATTGAGTAAACAATGACTTGTCATATATAAACTCATCATTAAGCAAATTTGGTACATTGGAGGGGTATTGCAGGGCATTATTGTACCATGCAAACTCTTCACCGGTGAAAGGTGACAAAATGAGACGTTTAATATGCACATTACTTAAAAACATGACCAAATGCTTCTAAAACATTCCCATACTCTGTCCTACCCCTTGCTTCCAGTTTGACTGTTTATTACAAACCTTTCACAATCCATATACTTTTTTCTACCTGCAATTCTACCAACTATAACTACTTATTTACATTTGACTTCAGAATGAATAATTTACTATGACTATTTTTAAAATATCTTTTCGTTTATCTTGGTAAAATTACGTCGTCACACAAATCCGACGCCACTCACCGGGGAAGACCGTTCGGACGTACCACCCGATGATGAAGTAGAGGATGCCGTCTATCACCAGCATGATACAGGTACCGGCCATGCTGGAGTCATCCTCCGGTCTAGGGTTGTCCCAGACGTTATCCCAGGTGGAACCCACACCCTGGTGCTCATAGCGGGTCAGGACCAGAGATCCAAAACAGAATGCCGACGGAGCTGCGAGGCTCTGTATACCAAGGATTCAATTTAAAACACATGGTATGTTAAAAGCTGGCAGTTACACTGCTGAGATCAAGAGCGGATTACATTTTTGTCTGAGCAGGGAGGAGGGGAGGGGCCAGCATTTTGTCTAAGGGGGGGGGAAGGAGAGGGGAGGGGCAAGCATTTTGTTTTGGGAGGGAGAAGGGGAGGGGAAAGCATTTTGTCTTGGGAGGGAGGAGGGGAGCGGCAAGCATTTTGTCTTAGGAGGGAGAAGGGGAGGGGCAAGCATTTTGTCTTGGGAGGGAGGAGGGGAAGGGCAAGCATTTTGTCTTGGGAGGGAGGAGGGGAGGGGCTAGCATTTTGTCTCAGGAGGGAGAAGGAGAGGGGAGGGGGGCAGGCACTTTGTCTTAGGAGGGAGAAGGGGAGGGGCAAGCATGTTGTCTTATGATACTGCATATATCATAGAGGTAGGGCAGGGGAGCTAGCCAGTGAGGCTGGAAGGTCATCCAGGACCCCTCTCTCTGTAGCTATGCCACCAGTTGAACCTGTCACAGGCATTCTTCACAGACATAATTTGCCGAGCTTAAAATAAGTTGTACTTTTTTTAAGTTGTGAACGCCTGATCCTTGCTTAAAACTATTCCGCTATGACAAGTGCGTTCTGTACTATCCCGGACCTTTAGTTAGAAAGTATTTAGCTCTGATAAGCCCTATTGGCCATAATTATAGCTAAATGCCTTCCGTAATATCCCATTCAGTTAGACAATATTTGGCTCTGATAAGCCCTATTAGTAATAACTATTAGCTATAAATAGTTTCTTTTCACTGTTCAACACTCCAGATACTTGTAAATATACTTTTCTTTGTTTTAATTATATCAGATTTTTGCACGTGAGATTTTGGTCGATCCAACCATAGGACCATACATAACACCAATAATATCATGGTAAAATCACACCAGTTGGCAGGTATGTAGAATCACAGGTGGGATATAGTCATTGTGTACAATCAATCATGCCTATAACCACAAACTACCTGTTGATTGTAAATATACTTTTCTTTGTTTTAGTGGTTTCAGATATTTGCATGTGACATTTGGAGATCCAGCCAAAAGACGATACATGACACTTTGAATCTCACAGTAAAATCGTGGGATGTAGAGACACCGGTGGGATACAGTCACTGTGTACAAACAGTAATACAGGCAAACACAAACTACAGACTTATGGTTTCTTATGCTATATATGTTACCATAAATGGAGTATAGTTTCCTACAGGATAAAGTAATCAAATATTCAAGACATCTGGATGAAAGTGAGAAAAGTCGAGCCAAAATGGGAATGTTGATGAGGTCGATGTGATATAACTTTGAATGATACAGTCATGAGTGACTCATTAATTTATTTATTTATTCGTCAATCAATTTAAACTCACCACGGCGTAGCTGCCTGCCCGCGATACATTCCCACCCATGACGAATATGAAGCCAAACGGAAGGTAAAGGAAAAAGTATAAGAGAACGGATCCAAGGCTGGCGATGTTAGCTGTCTGGAAGAATGAGCTGGACATGTAACTGGGTATCAGAGAAGGAAAGATAAAAGAAAGAATTAATTAAATAATTAATTAATTACAGAAAAATTTAGGTGTCTGGAAGAAGTTGAAAACTTGAAATGAACTCAAAGGACAAACTCTTCTGTCGTGGAAGCAGAATTGGTTAACGATTGCAAGGGTCCTCTTTGCATATTCATACACGGTCATTCATTTCATATCCAATTGCATCTCCAGATACTTAATACCATGACCGAGGATTTAGCGGTTTACTGTCACATGACTTTGGAAACTTTGTATTAAACACACACCCACTATTTAACTTACTATGACATCGACAGCATAGCAATGGTAACATCTGAATCATTTCGTGTCTTTTAAGACATGACTAACTTTTCTTCTGTCCCCCCCTCCATCACCCCTTGTCCCCCCCCCTATCACTCCGCTTCTCATAGCTCTCTTCCACCCTTTTTTTCTCCACACCTTTCTGTCTTTGTCCTTCTCCAGTTTATTCCCTACCCTCTTCGCTTAATCCCTTCTTTGTCCCTCCACTGTTTATCTCCTACCTCTCCTCTTCCCCTGTTGGTTTCTTTCTTTCTTCTCTCCATCCCTTGTCTACTAATCCCCTTACATCTACACCTTTGTGTTCACCATGCTCATTAACCTGTCTGTATTCTGTGCGTGTTTTTGTCCCTTCTGTTACTGTTACTTGTCATTTAGCCTCTGAAGAAGATCCTGCTAGGATCGAAACGTCAGGCCAACTTACTTTTACACAACCGATAGAACAACGTAAAAATCAAACCGGCTGTCGCTGATAAAAAAAGAGAGCCTACAGACAAATTATTCTCAGAAGCAATTACCTCATCATGATCACAGCAAAGACGTAGCAGATGAAGAAGATGAAGACGACCATGAACTTGCTGTGATTGAGGATTCCTCCCACGTAGACGATGAGGATGATGATCAGCATGAGGACTGTCAGAAGTATCGCGTTGATGATGAACCAAGCCAACCAGTTTACACCGCCATGTAATCCCATCACCTTCATCAGCTGATGATAACAACAACAAAATAAAGAATAAAGTTAGACATCTTATTTCGAGTTCTTATCTACTAACTAATACCCGCATGTGTCTTGAGTCGAGAAAAGTGACTCGATAGAAGAAGTTTGTGAGGTTTTTTGTTCCCATTGAGATAAATTTGATTCATTCGATTTTTTTAATCGATTGATTTGATTGATTCGATTGGATGAGACTAGAGTTCTGAAGATGAAAACTCTGACAAAAGGGGAACCTTTTGGACAGTTTTGCCTCTGAAGAAGAATTTTGCTAGGTTCAAATGGTTAATGACACTCTTAAAAAGGTTCTAAACATACACCAATAAAAAATTTTCTTGTTTGATACAATTTCCTCTTGCTCGATAGTTGCTCTACCAACCAAATTAGATATACATCGAACCTACAGTAGCATGAGATTTGGCATTTTATAAGGGTTTTCAAGGTCTTAACTGATTCACTGTTAAGATTGAAACAAACTTTTCAATTTCCAATTTTTGGTAATTCTCACTTTCTTAGGGCTTCCTTTTTCTCTTTATCAAGGTTTTGTGAATGCAACTTTTCACTTCATGTTCTTTGTGCTGAGAATTTTTTCTCCCCTTTTAACTTTCCCAACTGATACAACCCAAGTTGATTGATGAAGGGTTACTTAAACCTAAAATCGACATCACGTTCTTTGAACCGTTTTGGACGGAGGCTGGCGGCTAAATGGACTTTTCTTTTCACGTTGCTGTTTATATTGCAGATATAGTTCTATTTCGGCCATCTGAATACCGATAGGACTCGTTTGTTGCTGGACTAATTTTTCACAAATTTTCTCTGCCAGGAATGAGCTGTTAAATTTCCAACCTCAAATGGGATTATAAAGGAACAACTTCTTAAAGGAAATATTTCATGGTTATTTAACACGTTCTGCTAGATAAATTTAACATTAATACTTCTATTTCAATCATTCTGTCCAGTCTTTCTAATCTCTCTCGACATATTTCTGTCTGATTTATTTACCTCTTCAATTCCTCGTTCCTTTTCATAAACCAGTTGGTGAGTCATGATGGCTATGAGGACCAAGAAACCCACGATAAACAAAAGAGGGAAGATGATGGTTGCTATGAATAGGAACCTGTCGGAAAAGGAAATCAAACAGAGTTTACAAATTTCTTTCAATTATACATGCCCTAACAACGAGTATAAATACAGGTTTACAATACCAAAATAGGCACAGACTGTCAGCCAACCACATGTCTATAATATGACTGAGTACAGACTGTCAGCCGACAACAGGTCTATAATATGACTGAGTACAGACTGTCAGCCAACAACAGGTCTATAACATGACTGAGTACAGACTGTCAGCCAACAACAGGTCTATAATATGACTGAGTGCAGACTGTAAGCCGACAACAGGTCTATAATATGACTGAGTACAGACTGTCAGCCAACAACAGGTCTATAACATGACTGAGTACAGACTGTCAGCCAACAACAGGTCTATAATATGACTGAGTGCAGACTGTAAGCCGACTACAGGTCTAGAATACTCTGATTACAGACTGTCAGCCAACTACAGGTCTAAAACACCACTATGAGTACAGACTGTCAGCCAATTACAGGTCTAGAATACCACTATGGGTACAGACTGTCAGCCAACTTTATGTGTAGGATACCACTTTGAGTTCAGACCTCCATGTTAAAAGTGATACAAACAAATAGATGTCAAAAAATACTCTGACTCTAAGTTAGAAACGAAAGAGACTGATCGTTTAAGATGTATTTGAAATTCTTAATTTCAATAAACACTATCCTACCAGAGACTATTATAGGAATGTTTTAACATAGTCCTACTTGCCTTAAAAATATGCAATTAGCTCATACATCACATAATCAATTAAATGCACATTATAATAAAATTCCTCTTATATGCAAATTAGGAGGCTAGGCATATCTACTACAAATTAGTGTTTCAATACGGTCTCATAAAATGCAGCAAATGATTTGGGACGCACACAAAGAGAATTTTTCACATTTATAGCGTCCGTAGCAGTTTGCCTATTCTGCATAATTCTGTATTTTGCTATGAGGTACCAGATAAGTTTATAATCCCAGATAATCATCCCATCTTATGACTAACCGGTCACTCTGGTGGCATGGGTAAGGCATCTGTTGTATGTACACATCGGAGAGTTCAAGGCCGTTATCGGCATGGAGCTGGATGATTGATCTCTCCACCAGGTCCTGGAGGAACACGTACCCATGGAGGTACTGCTCCTGGGTAGCAAAGTCACTTCTAGAAGTTGGGTACCAGTAGCTGAAAAATGGAGATTTGTATTAAATGGTTAATAACTTGTAGTGTATAGCTGTTATATTGCACTGAATTATGTTGCAGCGCATTGTAGTGCATTGCATTGTATTGTGTTGCAGTGCCTTGCATTGCATTGTACCCGAACTTAAAGGGTGTGAAGACTCGAGCAAAAAGAAACGTCTAATGCCGGTAATTTGACCTAGTTTCGAATGAGGTGTAACAGAAGTGCTAAACACCACCATCGATCCCAGAAAATACACACACAACTTGCTACCGTCGGTAATTAGACACTAGTGTACAGTCAGTACATACAGCTGCGGTCAATACCCACAGCACAGTCTACAAATGATACAGCGATGGACATCTCAGGTCCAGCTAAAGATAACAATTAAGGTATCACGTATCATTACTGTCTGCATTTTGTAAAGACACGAACAAAACGTCACTTGCAAGCAACAGAAAGTTAACTTTTTCAGATGGCCGCAGGCGGTTTGGGGCGAGTCTTCAATGCCTTTAAATTAACTACTGATATTATGTTTAACATCTTATTCATTAATGCTGCCCTCTTTACATGATTTCCACTGCTAGATACACAATAAAATCCATTCATTGTGGAAAGAGTAATACATCGTATTATATCAAAATACAACTTTATTTCTCCTCTGTATGTTTGGAAATGTCTGACATTGCCAAAAGGTCTGAATGTTCACAAAACACTGCTGCATCAACAATATGATATAATCTTTCTACCATAAAAGGCCTGTCAAAATGGACAATTTCACAAAATTCAACATTTTCCAACATGGCACAGGCTAATTATACACACAAGACAGGGGGGGGGGGAGTTTAACCAAATGTTATGTCATTTTCTCGGTATTGGGATGAATCCTTTATTTGACTTTTTTTATTTATTTATTTTTTTTAAAATTTTTTGTATTTCTTTTTTATAAGTCTTTTTTTTTTATTTCAACTGATCTTAAATTGATATTATTGACTCACAGATTTAACAGATCCCTAGTAGTCGGGTTCCGGGCAGAGTCCATCCTTAAAGCATACTTCATGTGCTTCGGTATCTCGCTGTCATCGCTTAAATCGTCGACACCGAAAAATTGGATAGCTGAATAAAAGAAAGGCCCAAATATGAATATTGTCATACCTAAGGAAGCTGCTTAATAACCTGAATCAGTTTTGGAGACCTATGTTAGATAAAAGCCAATTATTCAATGGGTTGACAATTTTACAAAACACCAACCAAAAGCAGCTTATCAAAAGCAGTTAATGCAATTAACTAAACAAAGAATGACCTCTTAAATTTTGATCAAGGTTACTGTGAAAGTACTAATTAGGGATTCCATTTTGGTTCTCAAAACTTTTTGTCACTCAGACATGTTACCATTAATCACAGGTAAAGAGCAAAATTGGAACTTTTTATGTTTTTTCTCCATTTTACTGAAATGAAAGATCACCGGTCAAGCTCATGAATAACCTTCGTTATGAAATTTCATTATCAATAACGTCAAAAAGATCTATCAATATCAAGTCAGAATGTAAACTTTTGGCAAAAGAACTGGATTATTTAAATTTATGAAATGGCTACATTGACCATCCTGTTACGGGACAGGTCACCTGACATAAAATTGCTACACCAAACATTACTAAGGCCATGTCCATCTGAGCAGATCGTTTGTCAAAAATTGTTCTCACGAAAAATTGCATTTTGGTTTGAAATTGGTCTCAACAAACAAAAGGGATTTACCAGCCAAAAAGCGATTTTCTGAATGCAAGAAGGTTGCTTCTTCCGCAAGCAGTTCATCGGACTGAAAACCCTTGAATCTGTCCAACTCTATACAACTGGTCAGATTGAAGACGAGTTCTGCCAACACGGTGACCTGGTCGATGCTGTCCGTGGGTAATAAGGTGAGGTCGCCCTGGAGTGCGGACCGCAGGGAACCGGAATCCACCTCTAGCTCCGATTCCAACAGTTGACGGATATATGCGTTATCCAAGAGGGTCTGGGTTTGAAACAAAGAGTACACGAAATGAATTCTATGGTGTCTGTGGTCAATGCAGTCAGATTCTATCCATGATGGCAGTTTCGTAGAAGTCAACAGTTACTGAAACTTTAATCATTTGGTTTCTGCTAGCATTAAACAATGGGTTGTTAATGATTTATGACAATGGCTGAATATCGAAATTAAATATGAACAAGACGGTATTACAAAGTCATTCCAATAGGAATTTTCTCAAAAAGAGACGATCTGAAAGTACTATAACAATTAGTTAAAAAATAAACAAAATGATTATCAGAGAGTGAACGGCCCCAACAATGACCAAACATTAATTAGAAACGACATAAACATCTTGCTTGTAATAAAATTCATGTTTTTTTATTGCTGTTTATTTTTTTTCGTACCTGAATATCATTAAATCCCTGAGAACCCAGGAGATCTGTTAGCTGTCCCACTCCACTCAGCCATGCTTTTGCAGTATCATGAACATCCAGTATATCTTGGAAAGGACGGTTAGCCTGAAACAATGAAAACGTAACGATTAAATGTAGCACCTTTATAGATTTGAGACTAAGCAACCAGGGATGAGCCTGGGGTACAAAAATAATCACGGAACTTTGCAAAAATTGCGGTATAGGCTCCAGTTTGCGTATGCTACAGTGTGTTAGGATAATAGCTTTTGTGCCCGAGGTAGAAAAGAAATCACGGATATTCCGCGAATTCGCAGAAAAAGCTCATGCCTGAGCAACACCTAAAGGATCACAAAGCTTTAAGCAATTCCGGTTTGGATTGAAGAAAACTTTAAAAAGATGAGAGATAAGAGAAGTGTCCTGGTCTTGCAGTAAAATCTTCTCATCAATGTGATAAAAATCTGTATTCCACTGTATACCTCAGGTCTGGGTTAGGTCAACATAAGGGCAATTTTTGATTAGTATGACATCAAATCAATTCATAGATTCATCATTCCATCAATCAATCAATTTCAGGATAATTTCATTTCTCATGGTTACTTGACAAGCTTGCAAATACATCATAAGAATAAGTCAAATTTCTTCATACTTTTTCAATGATCTTTCGTGTAACGGGAGTATCTGGTGTGTAGAATATCTTTCCATGGAGTATAGGCTGAAAGAATGCCCACTGAAGATCACCAAACTCGCCCTCTTGTAGAGATGCGTAGAGATCCTCGCAGAAGCCATCTAAGAAATGAAATATTATATTATATTATAGAATTAGTACACCCAAAGCAGCTCTGGATGGACAGTTATAAACTAAGGCAAAACATGGCAAATAAAATCTGATCAAAGAATCAACCTGTGGGTGAATCATCCTGTCAACTTCTAATCAATATGTGGACCATTGGACCTATCCTCTTTTATTTCACTGATTTATTCATTTCATCAATCAATTCAATTGATCGATTTATCGATCCATCAATCAATGATCAAATCAACCAAATGTTTGATGATATCAAACCAATCAATCAATTAATCAATCAAACATTTCATTACTAAAACCAATTGATCGACTGGTTCGACCTCTTGACGACATACAGTTTAATCCATGTGGTAAACTACACCTCGGGTTTAATTTGTTGAATTCATTTCTCTCCTTAACGACACCTCTCCGACTGTACTCACTCGAAGAATCACTCGAAGAACCACTCGGAGCCTGTCTTCGCCTTCTCTTTCTCGACGTCCCCGCCGAACCGCAGAATAAGTCGGGATTGTCTTCAAAGAGAGCAGACGTCTCTCCCCTGGAGATTCTTTCGATTGTGTCGTCGTCAAAGATCTCTCCCAGGGAGGATGTCGAGGCGAGAAGTTGAGGGAGGGCTCCCTGAAGATTCTGGACGTCGTTCAATGCCGAGGAGATGTTTTGGAGAGAACTGGTCATATTTGTAAAAAGATCTGTTAAGCCATTGGATGTAAGCTGATGACGGGAAAAAAAAGCCACAGAAGTACAGATTAATGGGTACTGTAGTGGATAAAACCTTACAATGTGATCTTTACAAAAGGTACCCTTAAAAACTCAAGAATAATTGAAATATCCTTTGAAAGGAAACTTCAAACTTCACATATCTGTGCCACATATACATAATATTTTCAGCTCTTCAAACAATAACAAATCTTTACAAATCTTTACAAATATTTCTGCTATACACAAATTTATATTACAAAACTTCAAACAAAACCTTCTCCAAGGCATCCTTACAAAAAAAAAGAAAAAGAAGAAGATTTGTCACAAATAAAAATTTTTCATCCTGTGAAACAAACGTCGTAATGATAAATCACGTTCTGTCATTTCATACACGGAATTAGACTGTCCCAATGATTCTTATTAAAATATCATAATTAGGACAGATATTCTCACGTATGGAAACAAGAATTGTTTAATGTAAGCCATAAGATCAAAGAACATACTATGAACCACAGAATTCTCAGTTTCCTCTATACATAATGAATTATGTCCCTGTTGCGATTAAACCTGCTTCTTAAGAAAATGCTAGGATGACACGATTGGACAAATGCTGGACAAATGACACAGAGATTGAAGCAAACTGTCTTTTGGTTGGAAATGACGACAGATGAGAAGGAGGAAGGCAACTTAAAACTTATTATTAGTTTGTGACTACCGACCATCCACTTTAACAAGGTCTAAGTTGGATTTATCAAATTTTTTTTTTTCTATAAACAGATGTTCTTAATTTTAGCCAATATTCACTTACCGCATCAACAGAGCCTGTCAGGTCCAACTGGGTCAATAGTACGCGCAATATGTTGATCACATCCCTCGTGCCTTGTCCGCAGAGCGTCTCGACCACTGCTGTGAGGTTAGTGCCGTCTGCAAACACCAGGTACCGACTGAAGAAATCCACGCTGCAGATGTTTCCTTTGAATTCCGACGCATTGAACGACAGAAGCTGTTTAAAACAGAATCAATGAATAACATCTCAAAACACAATCGTTCAAAAACTGTTAAAGAAAAACTCCTCGTCAGCATGACAGATGCACCAAACTTCACTGTTTTTTTGCTCTGCAGACCAGTGGAGTCCCTTAAACCAGGAGGGTAAGAAGCAATATGACAGAAGCTTCCTTCTTCAGTTCGTTAGTCAGCTCATTAAAAGTGTAATTAATAAAAGCTGCATTTATGGGAATAATTAAATGTTTCAAATTTTTAGAAAAAGGGACATTTGTTCCAGCTTACACAGCTGTCCTTTTCTGAAGCCATAAACTTCTGAGTACTATTTTTTTTTTTTGTATCGTGTAGGAATTGTGGGTGTCTCTGATCAAGAATCATAATGGAATATAAACAAATTTTTCATAATGTAATATAACAATTTTTTTTTTAGCCTTTGAAAAAGATCCTGCTAGGATCGAAACGTCAGGCCAACTTACTTTTACACATTCTCCTACACAGGCTCTCTAGTGGATAAGCAGTTTGCTAACAGTTTTATTTTATTTTTATATTTATATTTATTTCGTAATATAAACAAGTCACTGAATGACCATTACAGTTGACTAACAGATCTATGTAGAAACGAACAGTCATGGAACATGTGATTTTATAGGCTAAAACAAAGGAACATTTTCAATTTGATAACTTGTACAGAGCAAACAAATTTTTTAGTGGTGTGGATGGCAGGAGAGGGGAGGGGGGAATGATGGAGGGGGTAAGGTAGGGGGTAAGATTGCATAATTCATACTATCATATACGATATTATATAAAGTTATATATATGATAATATTATATATGATTATATTGTCCGTAATAAATTATTACATAGATTTCAATTGTTATATGAGATGTCTTTTGAAACTATACAAACCGTACCACTATAATTCTAAATCTAATTCTAAAATCACCAAGTGACTCCCCAAACATAAAATTACACGTAATCTGCCCAAAAACATAATAATAATACGTACCGATTCGAATCTTATTTGGGAATCCAAGATATTCCTTGCTAGTGTAGGGTCGATTCCAAGCTCATTCTCTAGGAAGGCTTGGAATGCTTCAGGGTCTTGTATAATCTTCCTGAGTGTCAAATCTGAGCAAAAATTAGGAGGAAAAAAAAACATGAACAAGAAGAGTGAAAACTATGCAGTTACTAGTCTGTTGCATCTTACAATCACAGAGGATGCTTTAAAATCTTGAGAAATGAACGTTAAACACTGTATGGTATAGACCGGGGGTTGGATGCACAAAAAAAATGGATCTTGCGGCCCACAGTGTACCCGATCCACCGCACGGCGACGACACCTAATAACTCAAAAGATGGAAAACCTCTACAAGCACATGCATTATCCATCTATTATGTTGAAATATTGAATCGAATGTATGCCCTACACCAGTATACAAATGAGCACAGATTTTAAGTTTAAATTATTTAAAAATCTAAAATGTCAAGTAGAAGACTGAACCAAGACACACTTTAAGAGTGAGTATCTCCCCCTCCCCTCCCCCACCTCTCTTGTAAGGGCTACATGTTTATGGTGTCTGAGAGCGACAGTTTTTAACTTGTTCAATTCTTCCTACAAATTATTTTTTTCTCTGTTACTCTTACCTGGTAATTCTCTCAATACATCCACTATGTATTTATTCTCTATCAACAGTTCCAGAAGTTCTCTAACTTGTTGGAAAACCGGACTGCCTCCAAATACAGGTTCCAAATTGTTGAGGAGTTGTTCAACACTGTCGAGAAGAGGATTCTTGCATTAATATTCCAATTATCAAAAACGTCGATAAATATATATATTTACATGCAATTATAGTATATAATATAATGACTTTTCTTTGTAGTAAAACCAATGATTTGAGAGGTCCCAAGGTCAAATCAACATATATGCATAATAAAGCTACATTTCACCTCAGAAAATATTATCTATCACAAACAGTAGTTCTGTTATATAAGGAAATTCAAGTTAATCCAAGATGAAATGTCATCACACGTTCCTTACCTAATGAGGACTCGAGTAATATTATCAAGGAGAGGTAACAAGGTCATCACACATTCCTTACCTATTGAGGACTTGAGTAATATTATCAAGGAGAGGTAACAATGTAATCACACATTCCTTACCTATTTAGGACTTGAGTAATATTATCAAGGAGAGGTAACAATGTCACCACATCCGAGAGATCATCAATTTCTTGCAGCGCAGGTAATGTGCTTTCCAAGAAGTTTTCGATTACTGAAGTGTTGAGAATGTCGATCCTTGTCACAATCTCAAACAGATATTCTGTAAAAGATGGGGTTGGCACATTTGACATGGCCGTCTGTAAATGGAGAAGGAAAATTATTAAAAAAATGTTTAGACCAAAGCAGAGCAACTTTCTCCCCAAATTTTAACTTTAACTTAGACAAATACAGTATGAACTAATTTGATAAATTCAACATGTCTATGAAAAAGAAATTTCATTTTAAATAAATGGAGTCTCATAACAAAGCTCAAAAGTTCATGTAACGTTACGGTCGCCAAACTCACAAGCCCTTTGCAGTAACGTTGCTCTGTGGTTCTAACTATCGCGTAATAACTGACAGGAGTTACACCACAGAGGGCATCATTATTAATTGCAAATATGTAAAAATTACAAACAAAACTACTTTTCTTGAAGAGGAGAAATACTTGGTATTTCCCCCAAATTATTTGTTCCAAACCAAAAATTATTTATGCTCTTAGACAAAATGGAAGAGTAAATAAACAGCTCTGCCAAATGGGCCATGTTGCTACATATTTTAAATGACTTGCATCAAGCATGCTTATCATTTCTATACCTCGACTTGTTCCAATATTTACGACTGATCATAAAAAACATTTCTGAAGATAATTATTTCCTTGCTCAGAAAATCAGCCTCACCTCTCTTAAGAAGTTGAATAAACTGAACATCTGCTGCAATTCGCCAAAGACACGTTCCTTATCAGGATGTTGGCAGAGTTCTGTGTGGACTAGATCCAGGAGTTCGTCAGACGGTAGGATGAGTAACCTACCAAAAACGTCCTCTTCACAGACGACCCTGCTCCAAGTAAGGACCGTCAAATTTGATAGCTCTGATATCTGGGAAAGGAAACAGATTTTGTTTTCTCTTTATTTAAATATCTAGAAATCTCATGATATTAAAATATCTAGAATGGTAAATTTGTGAATCTAGGGATGACAATCTTGTGATATGCTCACAAAAAGTAACACAAATATTAATATCCACATCTTACCTTGTACAACATTATATGCCATTGGATATTGGTCTCCACACATAACAGCATTAAATATTATGAACATAGAAAAAAGCAATTATATTCAGCCACTGCATTATTTTCATCATGTTGCCAGATGCAAAGATGTGTTCAGCAATATTACTAGTACTTTAGTTCAAGAAAACTGCTATGTATTAATTTAAAGGAAAAATAGTATGAAAGAAAATTGTTGAGCTATTTTTAACCAAACATTATTGTTTGGAAAATTTTAATGTCTACACTATTGGTCCTATATGAATAGACAAACATTATTGTATGGAATAATTTTAATGGCTACACTATTGGTCCTACATGAATACACAAAAATTGTTGTATGGAATCATTTTAATGGCTACACTATTGGTCCTATATGAATAGACAAATATTATTGTATGGAATCATTTTAATGGCTACACTATTGGTCCTTTATGAATAGACAAACGTTATTGTATGGAATCATTTTAATGGCTACACTATTGGTCCTACATGAATACACAAAAATTATTGTATGGAATCATTTTAATGGCTACACTATTGGTCCTACATGAATACACAAAAATTATTGTACGGAATAATTTTAATGGCTACACTATTGGTCCTACATGAATACACAAAAATTGTTGTATGGAATCATTTTAATGGTTACACTATTGGTCCTAAATGAATAAACTGATAATTATATAACTGGAATTGTTTCATGTAGAGTGGACATAGGCTATATGGAGACCTTAAGAATTAAACTCACCTCAGTTGAATTAAGGTATCCGTTCATCAACATGCTGACGTTTTGAATGGATAATCCTGTCTCTGTTATAAGCAGGTAACCTACATCAGATGAGTTGAACCACATGCTGTAGATCGGAATCAGTCCTGTTGAGAGGTATTTTCAAAGCAACAATGAAACACAGAAATAACAAAGCTGTTTTTGTAATAGATGATTTGAGGCAGAATTTTTGTTCTTTATATGACAAGGAAGGAAAAACAAACATTTGAGTATTATAAATGATGCTTTTGTAGCTAATTCTCACTTCCAAAATATTTAGCTTTGAAAGTATTTGATCTCTAGAAGCTCCTTAATAAAAACACAAGATATGGTATGATATTAAATTTGACATGTTTTAAACCATTACAAAAACACAGACTTCTATAAGTCCAGATTGAAATTTTCATACCACTTTTGATTATTAAGAAATGACCCTTTCATCAGCTGAGGTTCATCAGTGAAAGTGACTGGACTAATGAGTCTAATGTACAGAGCATTTAGGTCAGTTCTTCAGATGCAACACACAGACTCAACGGGGAAAAACAAGACTTTTACGGCCTCAAATGACAGAATGTTAACAATCTGTGTTACAACTTTGTAAAGGACAAAATGATGTTGAATGTCTTGTGATTGGTTATGCATGCTTGTGATTGGTTATGTAGGCTTGTGAATGATTATTCCAGGCTTGTGATTGGTTATGTAGGCTTATGATTGGTTATTCCAGGCTTGTGATTGGTTATCTGGGCTCCTTGTGATTGGTTATTGTATGCTTAAGATTGGTTATTATAGGCTTGTGATTGGTTATCTAGGCTTGTGTCTGGTTATCTAGGCTTGTGCTTGGTTATGTATAGACTCTCACCTGTCTGCTGATCCAATGTCTGAAGATACAAGTCGTAGAGGTTTAAGAGCTCCTCTATCACCGCAGTGTCTGTCTCATCGAAGAAACCTTCCCCGATAAAGATCTCCAGCAGTTCGAAAAGAGTCTCAAGTCTGCAGAGTAAAAAGTTTCCATTCGAGAATGATTCAACGGTACGAACAGAATTCAGGGAACGCTTTACGGACACCGTGTATACGTATGACGTATAATTATGGTGTTTTGATGTATGTCCGTGTTCAATAGTCGGACCTCTAAAGGAGGACGTCACCCCCATAATCAGTTCTATCCCTTCAACAAACTCCTCTATTTTCTCCTCTCACTTCCTGCATCCTTACCAACCACCTCTCGGTTTTCTCCTCTCTTCCTCCCAGGTTAAGAACTTACTGTCCATTCCACTGACTGCCATGCGTACATTTTCCATCCATACTGTTGTACATTGACAAACTTCTGCCAGGAATAGCTGACTGGGTCTTGACTTTTAGTTATTTAGTGGTGCAGCAGGATGAGAAGATTGGGGAGGGGGAGGGGGATGAGAGTAACTTCAGAAGAAAGACCAATCTATCTTTAATATTTTACAACAGGTTCTTTCAAAACTAAAATCAAAATAATGGAATGAAAATATTTTACTTTCACTCTCATCTGAGCTTTCACATCAATTCTGTAAGATCTACTTCGAGGTTAGGAGGGGGGAGGGGGGGGCCAACTGAGCAAAAGGACAGGCAGATTAGATTGAGTTTAATAATTTGAAAATAGAAAGATTGGACAGCATTAAATAAACAAGGTAGGGAAAACAGGAAGAGGAGGAAGAGAGAAAGCTAGAAGGGTCAGAGGACTGCAAGAGGTTGTACCACCACCGATCACAAACTGAGTAGGGACAGATGCCCTTTGACTTACTCCTGAAGATCTCCTTGTGTTACGTTCTCTAACAGGGAGAAGATGTCGTCTACGAGCTCCGCTAACCCAGGAATCTCCAAATTTAGCTGGAAGGCGGTTGGATCGTTGATCAACGTTATCACGTTCGAGGTGAACTCTTGGCCATTGTTGATGAAAGAGCTACACGAGAACTCTTCTAGAGGATTGGTATTACTGTCGCCCAGTAGTCGAATCTGAGGAGAAATATAAAGCTAAATTGTAAGCAATGTGGATATCTGTCGACATCTGAAATAAGATAATTAACATATTTATATATTTATATATTTATATATATTTAACATATTTACTTCATTACCAGCCTTCTATATTTATGATACCAGATTCAAGATGTTTCTTAAACAGTAGAACTTTATATACTGTAAGTTTCATCATTGTTAGTAAAAGAATCTTCATCAATGTATTCCTGAGAGAATGTTGCCATGACAAGCTCCAGAGATGAATAAATTACTTTTCTTGTACAGCAACATATGCCGCCGCCCTTTAGGAAGCTAGGCCAGCATCGAAGATAAAATGTCATTGCTTTCCCCCTACTCTACCACAGTAAGAATAAAACCACATATATGTTACTTTTTGTCAAAATTGTTACCAACGTGGGCATATTAGGCGGGAAAGTTTTCAAACCAGTAAAACCGTGCAGTCTGGGCTTGCACATAATTAAGGCGTGTCATGTATTGAAGGAAGATATGCACCAGCAGAGTTGTATAAAAGACTGCTTTGGGATGTATGTGAACTTAACCTCCTACTGATTACCATGCTATTAATTTTATCAATAACCCAATGCCATTATAAGCTAATTATTAGGGAAAATAAAGACATGGAGATTATTTCATTAAGTGAACCTAGTTGTAGTGGAAGCTGTTGTTTGTTCATGACCTTGACATTGAAAGATAAGGTACATGCATGTGTGATGATGACAGATTATACAGGAATAAAATGTAGAAGCATTATAATCCCATATAACAGTTTGAGGCAAAAAGACTAACCAGCCAAGGTATAAATACTTGTAGACATATTTTGTGATTTACTTCCATTTTGGAAACGTAGGTCTTTTTATTTCAAATCATAGATATGGATCTACAAAGGGAACTTAATTATCAAAGGCTTATAAAAACAAAGTTTAAGTTGGGGAGCTTGCGTTTGTTACCTTACTGGCTGCACTTTCAAAGTCAATAATGATGAGAACTCGCTGAACCAATTCCGTCTGTATCACAGCATCCATGGAGCAGATGAGAGACGAGAGGGCCGCAATGTCCTCAGAATCCGACAGCTCTAACAATGCTCTGAGGTTCTCTTCACTGCATGTAGCATCTCCGAGGTTTCCTTCAATAATATCTACAGACAGGGCCCTCAGCTGTATCAAAAGACAATCAATAAGGATGTTAGTAATAAGTGACTTTTATCAGTCTAAAGGTATCTGGGTATGCTTCATTGCCAAAGTAGTCTATATAACACAATAAACTGGTATAGACTAGACCACACCAGTATATACTATGCCATACACTGCCTAGCCCTGGACTTCAATAGTCTATATAACACAATACACTGGTATAGACTAGACCACACCAGTATATACTATACCATACACTGCCTAGCCCTAGATTTCACTAGTCTATATAACACAATACACCTGTCCATACTACACTAATCACTGGTCTAGGCTAGAATTAACCAGTCTAGACTGCATTATAACACTGGCCTAGACTACACTGTACTCACAAGCACTAGTTGGAAATATTCTTCAGAGACACCTTCCCAGGATGTCACGACGTCTGGTGATACTGAGAGTAATGTCATGAATAATTCAGTGACCAGGGTTTGGTTGCGTAAAAGCTCTTGGATTTGTCCCTCGTACTCTGAGGAAAGTGAAGATGACAAAATAAAGATCAACATACTGAGACACGTTTCTGTAAGTTTGTTGTTGATGGCATATGAATAAATATCTCAAACAGTTGGGTGCATCTCATTCAGACTATAACCACTCCACGGACTGTTCCACTTCACGGACTGTTCCACTGCACGGACTGTTCCACTTCCAAACAAGCTCACCGGTCAGCTATTAGACTGTGAGATATTAGTTGTTGTTACTGCAGTCCCAGGTTCAATTTAGCTGGTATTGTAGACTTTGCCGTTTATGGACAGGTTCACTCCCCCATCACGCTATGAAGTCATGTTATCTCCTTAAATGCCTAACAAAATTATTGTCCCTTTATTTCGAGTGTCACTCGTTACATCAAAATTCGACCTTCATCCTACTGGCTTAGGTAGGGACTGGTGGACTGCATTTAGCTACTCATTGATGATGCAACATATTTTGAAGCTTGTAATGCCATATACTTTTTGTTGCAGTGAAGGGATGACAGTTGGACAGGGGTATTAGTTACCCGTAGAAGGTATGTAAGGCTTGTCCCCAGGTATACCCCTATTAGTGGTGTTCCCTCCCCCCTCCCGGCCCTTTCCTAAATTAAAATAGATGAAACCATACGAACATTCTAGCTTTGATCTTTCATTGATTTTCACAAGTTGTGAGTGATTAGTTGTAAAGATCTCCAGCTATACTGGTATTCTCCTACTAGTGATTGGACTATTAATAAATTGCAACGAGTGATTAGTTGTAAATATCTCCAGCAATACTGGTATTCTCCAGCTAGTGATGTGACTATTAATAAATTGCAACGAGTGATTAGTTGTAAATATCTCCAGCTAAACTGGTATTCTCCAGCTTAGTGATGTGACTATAAATAAATATGCAAAGAGTGACTTACCTGGGAGATCAAAGTACAGTTGATTTACAAGTTGAATGAAGAGGTCAGAGTTCATGAGCAAAGGACCAATGAAAGTTTGGCGAATAACGGGTGCCATCAACTCACAAGCAGCTATCGGTGATAGACTGATCAAAAGAAAAAAAAAAATTAAGGATTAACAAATGTTGACAGTGCCTTTTGCCAAGACAGAAGTTGATGTTAAGTACTCAAATATCTCCCTTCAATGGTTACAGTTAAATCATTTCTAAAACGATTTACGTAAATTTTTTTTTTTTTTTTACGTAAATATTTGTTAATCAAGCGAAACAAAGAACAGAGAGAATGATCAAACTCAAATGTGACGAAAAGAAGAAAGGAATGAAGAAACAAATACATGCATGAACAAACATTGGTGGTTAGACAGATTGACAAACCAAGCAATTAATGAAATGTTTACTATGCAATTAACAAGGCTAATTAATGAATGGAATAAATTAATGAATAATGAATGAATAAATGGATGAATAAATTAATGAATGGACGAATGAATAAACGAATGAATGATTCAATGAATGAATAAATGAATAAATGAATAAATAAATCAACAAAAGAATGAATTAATGAATGAATAATAATATGAATTAATGAATAATTGAATGAAATGAATGAATATACAAATGAATAAATGCATGAAAGGAAGAATGAATGGAAGTAATATGTAAATGAAGGAAATATGATAAATGGCTGGGATGGGCGCAAGAAATAAATTCAGTCAATCAAAATGAATGGTATGGAGCAGCTTGGAGGAATATTAAGATTTATGGATAAAACAAATGGATTACTAACCAGAAAGATGGAATAAAATATGAAGACACAAATGAATGAACAAACAAGCAAACAAATGAAGGGTCAAATGAATGAACAAGCAAATGAACAAACGAATGAAACACACAAATGAACGAACAGCAAACGCACAACGAACAAACGAAGGAAAATATCTATGAATGGATGAATGAAGAATTGAACCAACGAGTGAATGAAATAGATTCAAAGATATTCACAACATCAGTAGCAGCCGGCTATGCTTGACTAGATGATCAAAGAATTGATATTTCACTCACTCTCCAATTGTCATATTGTTGGATGGTACCATAATCAACCATTTGTTGACGGCCTCTATTTCAGCTCTGATGCCCTCGATAAGTTGCACTGTTAGTCCATCCTGGTTGAAGAAGCTGACGATAGGCTCCAATGATTTCATGACACTAAAATTTAATGAGATAAAGGAAAACGACATTTAAACCTTTACATGTCTACGAACACCTTTGAACAGCATTGTTCTGATGACTCTTAATAGGCATTAGAAATCATGAAAAGTATTTCCTTAATTCTAGCTTTATTTATTAATAAACATTTGCTAAGTATGCATACTGATGATGCAAAAGGAGTGACTGCCTAATTTTCTGTTAATGTTATCGCTTTGTTTTTACAACCTTCATTGCAAGGACCCTGAACACAGGTTTGTGGCCTAAGGTGATTATTTGAAATATTTTAGTTTTATCACTGAAAACAGGGACATAACATTTATTCGAATGATATATGTGGGCCTGTATTTAGAGGTTAAAATTCTTAAGGGCTAAAATAAGACATGTTGATGAGCGCGACACTCCACGCATAGTTGCCACATATTTAATGAGTTTCCCAGATTCATCAAAACTTCAAATGTGTGAATCTTGGAAACAAAAAGAGCTTTTCAAAAATTTCAACAGATTTTGAATCAGATTATGACACATAACAAATGTACTTAACATGTAGCAAATTGGCTAGGTTTCTGTAGTACTTTAAAGTATGCATGAATACTAGGTAAAGTAATACTATGAATATTCATGAAGAATGTTATTGTTTACTTTAATGCAAGTATTTGAGAGATATTAAATGTTACTCTGTAAATAACAAAAGGTTAATTCAAGTCATACTGTTTGAAAGTTTTCTTAGCGAGCTACCAAGTCCTCACACATAGAGAAAACTGTCATAAAAGTAAATATATGGGATTTTTTGTTTTTGTTTCAAGCAACATTTCTTTACCACCTCCATATGATAGAAAAAACACTGAATCTAGCCAGGTTGTAAACCTGCATAGAAGAGCAAAGTTTAACTGTAAAATGGACCTTGAAAGTGTATACAATAGTACATTGTAGCAAGGAAGTGTGTAAACACATTAACTGAAACTGTTGCACTGCTTTAAACTGAAAACCTGCAAAGTTGCACATTCGTTCCAAATGGAAGTTACATACTCAAGTTTTTAGGGGCCAATATTGTACTTCACTTGCACAAGGACAGTACTCAAGTTGATAATGACCTATTTGTACCAAGCATCTCTACTCAATTTTAATATACCACAAACCCAAAAATGGACTTTTCCAAAAAATTTGGGGGGAAAAAAAATGGAAACTTTCTTGCCTATCTATATCCTTTTGAAGAGTCGCTAGTTGAACTTCGTTAAGTCTTTCGAGAATAGTCACAAAATCGGTGTCCTGCAGGTGTATCGCTGGCAATTCAGCTATTTCCTCGAATAGAGTGATGGCCTCCTCGGTGAGATTCAAGAGCCGTTCCCAGTCATAATCGTCTGTCGGTGATCCGTAGAAGGCGCGATCCAGCTGAAACGAAAGAGCGCAGGAAGAAGAATTTTTAATTCTGTCAAAATAGGCTATCAAATTGGCCAATCAACACATCGTAAGAGGTTAAAAGGAAATCGTGCCTTATGCACTTTCCGAAATTTCCAGCGTGTTCCATCCCGCATTTCAGTCACGACAGGATGGAACACACTGGAATTTTTGGAAAGTGCATAAGGCACGATTTCCTTTTAATCTCTTACGATGTGTTGAAAGAACAGTATAGGAAAATTCAATGTAGTCATACAGAAGTACAATAAATGTGTTGGAGCCAAACTTTAATTTTAAAGTGCATCAAT
>KN884213.1:16858-37175 GCA_000934455.1 Apostichopus parvimensis
ATTCCACTGTAGGCGTTTGACACCTGTATCGAACAATACTAGTTCTGTTTGGTGACATATTTGCCTTACTCTAGAGATCAAACATGATGCTGTTATATATACTGTTTGACTTTATCAGTGTCAGAAATTTAGTTGAGTCTAACATTCATGGATCAGCAAAAGTTAAAGAACATTCATGGGAACAAAAACTGAGAAACATCCACAGAACTTAGTTTTTAAAGGTCTGCAACAGGTTACTGCAACAGGTTACTGCAACAGGTTACTGCAACAGGTTACTGCACCAGCTAGGTGTACCGATACAAAATAAAATCACTATAGGCTTTGCTTACCGCACGGTATTACTAAAATTCACTAAAAGCCTGGAGAATATATTAAGGTGTAGATTAAAACAGAATTCATCGCTGGAATTTACTGATAAAGACCGGTCTTGAGCTGGTTTGAGCAGGTTTCCATTTTTTTTCTACATCAGAGAGACGAATACAGTTCTACTTTTTAATGTCAGTGAAAAAGTGGTCATCACTAAAACAAAATGGGCAGCAACGGTCATATTTAACACCTCATGTTGTTGATTAGTTTCGGACAATTTCGCCGCACCAGGATGTTAATGCAATCTCCGTGCATGATCTGTTTGCAATATGGAAGAACTATTTTACAGTTGCTGTCACACGTTTATTTATAGACTGACCGTTTATGGTGTCCTGATGAAATTTACACAAGGAATACATGTAGTCACTTAGTTATTGACACAATGTAGGTCACGCTGCTGACCTTTGTCTCACATGACACCTTATGCACCCTAGTGACCCTACCCATGCACATGACCAACTTGTCTCCTTCCATCGACCATCATTCTCAGAGAATTTACACCCCTATTCTTTTACTAATTGACATTTCCTACTCATCCTGATCATGCCCTCCTGATATCGATAAAAATTTTTACTAGATATTCTTGCTTTGCTATGAACAATATTTGAGGGACCCTCTGTCCAACTCCCTTCTTCCCACCCCATCCCTCCCCCTTATGCAGCTCCTTTTCTCTCCCACACATCTCCCCCTTCCTTCTTTCTGTCCCACCTACCATCTCAAGTCTTCAATTTGGGGGGGGGGGGCAGTTCTAAGTTAAGATCTGGTTTTACTACTCTGAAATAAACACAATTGGTAAACATATCGCAGCATTTAAGAAGCATGTAAACAGAACCTAACTACAATATATTACTTAATCAGTCACCATCTTGTCATCCAATCCAGGAAATTATCTTGACCCAATCAAGTGATTGGTCAATCTTAGTGACTGGTCAAGTCAGGAATCATTAATATCCTGGTATTCGGTCAGTACGACTCCAACCAATCCAGACTACGACACAATATGTCATCTTGTGGTCTCCACACTAACCGATATATAAGTGTATCAAGCTGCGTCCGTTCGTTGACCTCCGTTTGAAAAACATTTCACAAAATTTCCGTCGGAAGTTATTCTCAACGACTCGCTTGAGAAACTTTTTAATGCGTGTACTCAAAGTTTTTTCCCCCTCTATTTTTTGACAACACCGTCAAAAAAAAAAAAAAAAAAAAAAATATATATATATTTTTTTAAATATTAATGATAACAAACAATTTCTTTGTTTTACTATTAACAAGAGAAATTAGGACAACATATGACTGGAAGTTAGATATCACAGCTGGTTAAAAATATAAATTAGTGAAAAGTAAAGTATGGTTGGTGCAGGGCAGGGTTAGCTCGGTGGTTGGGAATGCACCATTGAATTCAGCTTCTAGAATCAAAAATACGTTTTGTATGCAAAGGAGATGAATAATTCTTCAAGGCATTGATTGTCGGCATAACTAGCTAGTTTGATGGAATCGGATGTGAAGAGATGTTATGCTTAAGTATGACAATAACTACACGCAATATGAGTTGCTTTAGTCCCAGGTGGCCAGATTTGGTTTCAGTGTATCACATTCATGTCTAATGTTATTACAAATTTCCTGTACTGTAAGACTCCATCTTACCTAATTATCATTTTGATAGATAATCCCTCTTTTGCAACCTGTGTTGTGGTTTCAAAGACAACGAGCAGTGATCAAGGAAGACAATTGCGCAGCAACAGAGCCTAAAAGGTTCCGTTCAATTCTTCTAAGAATAGAAGAAAGAGCCGAGGGGAGAGGCAAGTTCGCTCATTCGATAAAACTGTATCCTTCGTGACACCAGCCTGTCAGGACGCGAAGCAAGTGCCCGTTTTGTAATCGAATCTAGCTATCTATGGGGATTTAATAATACCTGTGAACTTGCCAACGTCATGGTGTGCAACAAAACAACAATTAAGAGGTGTTCGCAAACAGAAGAAACATTCGGCAAACATCTCTTGAGCGAATGAGCGGGCCTGTTCTCAACAGCATAGATGTACAAAATCGTGGTGGTTGCGGGAAGTCGCAGGTTTACAAGCCCAATTAAATTAAAAATTAAATCTGAACCATGCCATATATCATTTGCACTATGTAACTCAAACTAAGGCAAATGTAGGTTATAATTCCAGCTATACATATATATATGTATCTATAATGTAGGAACACATAAAGTTTTATCCTGAGTATACATGCAAATGGGTTTGTCACAAAATATGCTAAGTATCCAAAATGAGCATTTAGGGAGATTCAAATTGGATTGATAGATGGTGGGGAGGGCGAGGAGTGGGAGAAATGGCATGAAGGGGAAAAGAGGGGTGGGGCAGAAGAAAGGGATGCATGTGTTCCTATTTAAAGCTAAGATGGATATTTCTGATATATACAGTATATCTTTTCTCTATGATTTGATACAATCATGGTTTTCAATTACTCTTTAAAATTTTCCCATGATGCTCCTCCAACAGGGGAAAAACACATCAAGGCCAATAAATAACAAAGTTGCCACAAACACATTGCTGACTTCATCTATTATTGTCTCTCTCAGGTAAAGCACAAGGAGACATTAAAACAATAAAAGACTTTAAAAAACCCACTGAAGGTTACACAGATTAACTTTGCCCCTTCTAGTGCCTAAGGCTAAATGTCTGTCTCTCTCTCTTAGACAGAGATAAACCAAAGGTAGGAAAACTATTGCAGACTCTAGAGAGAGCAAGAGAGGACTGTTAAAACTGCTTAATGAAACTGAAGTGAGGCTGATTGATGTACAATTATTATGAGGCTAAAACACAGACCCCCCTGGGGGTATGTTTGGGGTCTTTCTAAAGTGGACATCACAACAAAGAATATCCTGGAGTAAATAATGGACACCTGTCACCGAAAGTGAAGAATTCATCTCAACTCTTCAAGGTCTCACTGTCCATTCAGGAAGGAGACCATTCACCATTAATTTGACCAAAAAAACAATTCTCCAATTCTATCATCAAAGCAGTCATCATTATGATCCATTCGATCAGTCAAGGAGCTTGCTTGAATGGTTCAAGAAACTCTCTCGATCAATGTAATCGACCATATTTGTAGTGGTCTACACCCCTAAGATATGAGGGGGGGACTCCAGAAGGGAAACACCAATCGCAAAGTTAAGTTACAGCTGTAAAGATCTTGTTATGTCTTGTGAGCGTAATACCGAATGTGGAATATATATTTGTAGTTTCCTTCCCTCGACCAAACAGACAAACTAAACTAAGTACTATTTTGTCGAGTGCCAGATTTTACAGTGTAGCTAAAAACCATGGTGAGTTTTTGGTTTCGATGATAATCGTAACCTACGCAAACGTACAGTAGTAGGACCTGGTTCTATCATGCCATAGTGTAATTTTACATCAAAATAGTGGTTTGGGCCATTTATATTGTAACAGCTATTTCTGGTGAACAAGCAGAAGTCTAGTGCTATGAAGCCATCGAAACCTCAATGCGTTTCGCATTCTGGTTGTTCACAGAATCCTGCTGCTTCACCAACTTCTAAGATCAATAGTTTATATGTCATAGAGGAGAAAAGTAATTGACCAACAAGCTGCATCCGGCCAATTTCAAACATGAGGTGTACACTCCCCCATCCTCTCCCTGATTTGGACATGAATCTTTATGAAAGGGCCAGAGGCATTATGGAGGATGTTATAACGAAAGTATCCGGCCCTGGGGTCGTTGAAAGAGTGGAGGGGTGTGGGGATCCTCCCTCAGCAAAAAATTAAAAGTTTTGGAGGTTAAATGGTGCATTCTGGGGCATATTTAAACTATAGACGAGATAACGAAGGTCTATACTAGCTGAAGCTATAAATCGAGCTATGCTTATGTGTGAAGTTCAAAATCACACAGGTTGGGGTGGGAAGAGGGGGGAGTGTTCAACTGTAGTAGTGGTCCAACTCTTCCTAGGCAGAATGTGACAAATCTCCCAACTGAACCGTTTCCCGAATGAACCATTTTCCCCCGGGCCCCCCGACTGAACCATTTCCCACTACAGAACCATTGTTCACCGACTAAGGATGAGATGGAAGTCATGCCATCCCACCCCCCCCAACCCATCCCGGCCTCCTTTGTGCACCCCACTGACCACAAGATATTAGCACTTGACAACCTAATCATAGAATCATGGATCCTTGACGTGCGTCATCAATTTCTGCATGTTTGTGTACTATATTATAACACTTGCTACATACAGTACCTTCACTTAGTGCCTATACAAGTATGCGTAAGAGTTAAAGCAAATAAACTGCATTATTATAGGGTTCAGCACACAACTACAGTACAAGCCATATACATGAACAGCGCTAGTGATTGAATATACAAAACATTGGGAAAAGACACGTTTTAAAGTCCTTGCGCGTATAGTATTAAACAACAACAAAAATGGATGTGCTCCACACGCTACATATAAACCAAAGACAACCTTGGAAAGTCCTTTAGCTTAAATGCAAAAGCCAGCTAATCCGATCCTACAAAAAAAGTTCTCAACTGTAACTGGGGCATATTAACCAGCTGATCCGATTACCGGTGCAACAGACCGGCTGGGCATTTCGTTGCGTACTTACTGAGAACATGGATCCATACAGACTTAACCTAAGGAAGTAGGTCGGGGCAGTTAAAAACCAGCCAATTACGGTACGGGAGGGTGACAGATTTGAGGCCCCGTTAAGACGTCGCATGTAATGAGGATTACACTGAAAATAGGTCCTCGTTGCTATGGAAAAGGTAGCAATCAAGCAACAGTATTTCTTCTGACAGCCGACGACAACGTACCTGACTAACGGTCGCATTAATTGTTGGCGGGTTTGTAAACAAAAGGATAACTGAAGGGGTAGGAGGAATCTGCTAATACGTAAAAATGTGGCATAATTGACAATCTGAATTTCCAGGAAAAATAGGACCTTATACATGACTAACTAAGAAAAAGTTAGCATTTTGCCCCAAATCTAGATTTCATACAAAGTGACCTATTGTCAAGACCAGGATTGAACTTGACTACGATTCTTAATTTTCATTTGAAGTTGGACAAGAAACAACTGGTTTATAATGGATGGTTGTCACCTCTTGTATTTGTGTCTTTGTAAATCCTGCGACACGTACCTCACTCTGGGTAAAAAAATTATAGACTGACTATCGATTTATCCCATGGGGCGGGCAGGGGGGGGGAGAATAAATAGACACCCACTGCTGAACTATTGCCCACTTGACCTCCAACTCAACTGTACCCCTGCAGGTTCTCCCTCTTTGCGAGGACACTACACTCTGACACCCCGTGACACCCCATCTTCTGAAAGACTCTTCTTCAAGTAGTTGTTCGTCTGCTCAATAACAACACAGGGTCGTCTAGAGTTTCTGCGACTATTCAGTAGATTTAACCTGTTCTTTGACTGCATATAGCAAAGAGTTTGTCTTTTTTCTTTTGATCTTTCACAGTATCACCAAATCCATATTATGATCAACCACCCTTTAGGCTAGCCATGAACTCCAGAATGCCTCGCTATCATACAGTGGGTCTAACTATTAATCCCACACAATAACACATTCATCAGCATGTTGTTGTTGTGTACGTGCTGTGTGAGATAAAGATATATATGATTTACATATCTGCTGGCTATAATACAGATCAGAATATTGAAAGTACATTTACAAAAGGAATCATTCCAGGAAATTTGTTGACAAGATCTACCAGCAATTATTTACAAAATCAAACAGAACAAAAATAAAGAGATTTTGTTCGTTGCCGCAATTTAGTTGAACGTTAGGAAGAAAATTATGGTCAAGTTATGCTTCTATGATTGTGAAGACACAGAATTCAGACAAAGAGGAAAGGGAAGGGCGAGGGGAAAAAATGATTTCCATTCAAATAGAGAATATTCCCATATTTAATACAATATCAGCAATATGCACATGTCGGGCAATATAAATTTCTGCAAAGTTTTAAGAGAAAACATTTGTGAGTTTCATATATGTTGTTCACACATTAAATGAATACATGGAATCCAGACAGTATTAATAGCAATATGTCACCTTATAATTGACTTCATTCTAATAGTTGAAGGACAGTGTCTCACTTGGACAGACTTAATTACTTAATCAATGACTTAATTACATTGTTTTACCCAAGGAAATAGGCCACTGTTCACATTTGAGAACGTAAGTAGAAATCAGGATCCTGCTTTTTCCCCTGGAGAGGTAACAAAGCTGCCCCCCCAATGATGTCCCCCCCCAAGATGATCTGAAGAACATTATACAATCACATTCTTGGTAACAATGATTTTTTTTGCAATTCACTGTGGGAACTTTGATCTGAAATACTTAAAGCAGTTTTCTTGTATTTGAATGATGACAATATTTCCAAACATGAAAGAAGAATTGATCACAATTAATAAATGTGTCTTCCTGGACTGTCGACCAAACTGTGACGGTTATTGAGGTCAGCAATTAAAGAACTTCATTCCATCCTCGATATTTCATCATCTGTACATTCAGTTTCACAGTATACAGTTTAGTATATAGCACACATTTAGGAATAACTTGGAAAACTGGAGAAAGTTTGACAGTCTTTGAAAGTATACAGTATATTAGAAATAAACCAACTATAGATCAAGCTAAATTTGACCTACATTATTGTGTGAGTTATGGAGCTGTGTTCCAACAAAAATGTAAATTAATATACTCAAATATTGAAACCTTGTTTAAAATATTATGCAGGGGCGTAGCCAGGAATTTGCCAAGGGGGGGGGGGCAAAAATGTAGAAAAATGTTCAGAGCCGTAGATACGGCATTGCATACTATCTAAGCGTAGCGCCACCATTGGTTGGCGCGAAGCGTACAAGAAAATTTTGGCTGAAAATGCCTCCCAGATCGCTGGAAATGGCACTTCCCAGGCCTTGTAAGTTGCATCTTAGCATTTTATCTTTAATTACTAGCGATATCATAAAAACATTAAAAAAAAATTTTTTAAATATGCCCAAGGGGGGGGCGGCTTCCCCCTTCCCCCCCCCCCCCTTGGCTACGCGCCTGATATTATGAGAATTGACTTGAGACTTTGGCATGCCAAATTAGTATTGACTACTTGTGACAGCACAGTGTGCCCTGCAATACAACCAAGGTTGAACTACAATACCAATGTCACAGGTTTGGAAACAGTACAACCAACCCTGCAGTACAGGAAATATAACTACTCCATTAGGATATCTGGTACTGTTTCGGGCCACTGAACACACATGGAAGTCATTTATTAGAGTTGATTGGATGGCAAGATGGCACCATTCCTAATCTTGGGGTTTACTTTGTAATGAGAGAAGAAGATGGTAAAATGCTTTCCCTATGGATTTCGATTACCCTTACATATGGATTACAAGCCCGAACTGCTGGGCATATAGTTAGCAGCCCATCGGTATAAGAGAACACTGGTTATAGCAACGGTATTTATCAAAGCCAACACCGGCTTAGCAGGATATTTAAGCCCAGGCCAAGACTATTTAATTTATGTCACTGCCACCTGTTGACAGGTTATTCAAATATGGTAATCCCAAAATGATTACAAATACTTGGCTGATCCTACAGTCAATTTAATCTGTTCTTGCAGCTTGGATATCCAAGGTGTCTATTATCGATCAAATTCATGGTGCAAAGATCAGGGAATCTTCAACAATCTTGAAATTTACAGTCATATGAAGAACAGAGGATATGGGCTGGAGTGGATGGGAAGGGGCTTGGGTAGAGAAGTTGGGATAGGGGTTGGAATAGGGGCTTTGGGGCAGCTGGGGTTGGGTATGGGAGTGGAAGCTATGGATAGAAGCTGGTGGGGGGGGGGAATTACTTTTGAAATACAATCTTAAAGAAAAATGTACAAAAAGTTGTATATATTGGAATTTTTCTCACACAAACGAGTTTCAAGTGAAACTAAATTTTTAAAACAATAGTTTTGCTACTTAAGAAATAACTTGGTACCCCTTTGTGGGATGGGACAGGGTAGTTGGAAAGGCTGTTGTTGTGATCTGGTGTCCATGCATACAAAATACCATTATCTAACATGTTTTGTTTTTCTTCAGTTTTTAACATTATACACTAAAATGGCTACCCTAACCCTACTCCCATCCCCCCTCCCCCATTCCTTCCCCTACAAAAAAAAAATCAATTTATTCCAATCTAATGCAACCTGATTTCTCATTACAGACTCTTAAACTCCTCATTGTGAATATAGTATTCAAGAATTAATTTCAATTCGGTGCTTTACTAATTTAGATGTTACTACAATAAACAAACGTACACTGTCTAAGCATCTGTCCTGGACCAAGTACCCTTGTAGTAAAATGAAGAATCATGGATGAAGTCATGAAAGTTGTGAAAAGGTAAGAAGTAAACACAGTTCAAAAACAAAATCAATGCCAAACCGCCTGTTTATTATTTTGGTTACCATGTTAACGGATTATGACTAAGAGTAAACCGGTTTACATATTATGAATCATTTCAAATGACATCACTATGACATTAAAACGTTCTCAGTTTGTGATTGTTCAAGATCTATGCAGTCGCTATAATTCTACAGTTCGTTGAATGCCCATCTTTGTCTCCCCATTTTCGGGAATCGTCTGGGCGCAGTGATTCATATTCTCGCAACCCAATCGTTCAATTATCAATACCAAATATTCACACCTCTTGTTGCCCGACTTTCCACAGGAAATGAGCCCCATAATTTGTAAAGTGCCATTGTGGTTTTAAGACTCCACCATGATCACAATAACCCTTCCATTGTCACAGAGAACAAACAGGCCGGCGAGAGCTCTCTTTGTGTCTAGAGGCGTGGGCTACATTGGCCTTGGCGGTTTTGACTTTACAACCAAAATGATATAATAAACACACTGTGACTGTAGCAAGAAAAGCTAGGCTAGGGGTACGTGCAGTTATTGTATAATAATAATAAAATGTAATTAATAAAAAAACTACAAGTCAGGGACAGATGTTACCAAGATTTCAAAGCGTATCTTAATTCTGACTTAGCCTCCAAATGTATCTGTCTGTTCTTTTGTGTGAATGAATGGGTACCGAGTGTAACACAGTAAAACAGAAATAATCAGCACTGGGATTTTGGGGGTGGGGGTGGGGGCGAAGTGGATCAAAGAAATATCAAGGGCAATATAATTAAGCTAAGAACAATGGAAGAATAATAGCATTGTACAGTCATTGTTATTTTTGATTAATAACTGAATTAGTAGCATCCATGGAGATGAAAGAGCCAATTTCTGATTTATAAATAGCAGCTTATCACCATTGGACTTTTATATGCAGTTTCTACACAGCAGTAGCCTACTGTGGTACATACATAGATAGTGAAACAAGTCTATTTATGCTGCATTAGATTATCCCTTATGTGTGTCTGATTGACGAAGCTTAAATGTGGTGGGATATATTCACACATGAATGGATGTCCTTTAATAAAACAAAGATATCTATCCGTAGGTCTATGTACGTTGGCTTAATTAATTAAACTTCTAACTTTAAAATTTTAACATTTTAAAATCCAGTAAAATTCAAAAGAAACATTTTTGCATCCCACAAATTTTCAAGTCAATTGTATTATGTATTGATGTGTTATAATCATTGCAGGTCAGGCCTTCACGAATTCCTTCGTTTCTGAGATCTTGTTGGATTATATGTAGTGTTCAACAGGTAACAATGGATTTACAGTGAGTTCCTATAGATCTATTACTGTAAACTCACTGAATGATTGTAATGAACCGCTGACTGCTGTGTGCACTCACTGCATAATGCATTAACGGGCCTATACGAGCAGCCAATCCTCACGTGACAGTCTTTCTCAAGAGAACCGTTTTGTACACAGTTTAAAAAAAACTTGAGGTCTTGGTGATACAAGTATTTCTCTACTGTGTGGCAAAATATGTATTACATCTGATTTATTGATCACTTTTGCCCTTATGATCTTTCCAAATGTTTCAAACTTGGTTTATAGATATGACTCACCACTCATGGCGGGTTTTTGACATTTAAAAAAAAATACTAAAGAAGCCAAAGCTGAATGAAAAGTCACAAGGTCAAATATGATCGGTGACAAAAGGAAACTCGATCTACAAATACACATTTTAGGTGGGAAACATTCCAGAGCGTAAATAACCCAGTTGTCAACACATGATGACTATGCGCTCAAAAACTGGAGTTAAATAGCCACATTGTTGTTCAACCAAACATGTCGTCGATAAAAGTGCTTTCACTAAACCTATTACTTGAAGGAAGCAAAGTATCTACGCCTAACATTCTTCTTTTCCTTATTCTTTTTCCTTTTCATCGAAACCAAAATGAGCTCTTCAGTCACTGGAGGAAATGGGTTTTTACAGCCGAGGGGAAAATATGTATGGGAATGTCACCGAGATCATACTCATTCCATTAATTCCGTTGAGATATCAAATCTACGGGACAGTTACAGGAACGCGGTTTACAAGTGACTTTGTTTTTCCTAAATTAATTCGGACTATCCTTCTTTGGGTTATTAAAACGGGTCCAACATTTATTCAGAACTTCAGATGGTAGCACAGGGATTAAAACTCTTCCATGCCAGCCAGGCCTTAATTCTTACCAAGTACTAGATTGCTAACTACTACGAGTTAATAATACATTTATTTTCATAAATATTAATTATCATATTCCAAATAATCCGTCTATCCAGATCCAGTGAAGCTGCTTACAAGTACGAATAGCAGCTTGGGAATCATTGACCTCCTATAGCATATCATAATGCTACAAATCTGGCCAGCAAATCTACGTCACAAATGCAACGGATGCATAATCAACAGCATCTCGGAGTCGTTCACATCTCAAAAATAAACAAAAATACATAAGTTTTATCAACTGAAAGGCAAGATGTGAACATTCGGTTGTTCCCTACGAGTTTAATAAACGCAGACAGACATGTATCGATATTTGAGCCCGACTGTATTATCATCACTGAACAGCCTTGAAAAAATACTTACAAAATATCTAACTAACAGGTAATTCAATCTAAAGGAGGCTCCAAAATGGATAACTAACATGTTTCTGTTCTTGTATAAAAATCTCAAATTTTGTGACGCATGTTGAATTGGGATCGTCTACATTTGTACATTAATATGCGCCACAGCAGGAACAGTTTGACAAAACAGCTGTGACAAGAGGAAGAAATTAAGTAAGGTATGACATCGCCAACGATTTCGTTTAAAATTTATCCAGGACTCCCCTTAGTGGATGGCAATTGTAAAACAGCATGTTATTAGCAGCTTTTATATAATATGGCAGCATAAAGTGGAATGGGCCATTGTTACCATGGGAATGAAAACAGATTTCGAACAACACTTTAAGCAAGAAGATGTCTTCTACGGTGCATGGCTGCAAAACAACCAACAGTAAACAACAACAACAGCAACGGAAAGAAAAGTATGCAGTTGTGCTTGGGAAGATTCCCTACCATCCATGCCTCCATCTTCCCACACTTCCTCCCCTGCCACCCCCCTGCCCCTCCCCCCCCCATCCCACCCATCCCCCATCATCCCCACTGATAGCACTTTCAATCAACTGATGCATAATAGACATAACAAATATCAAATTTTAAAAAATGGTACAAAACAATAGTATCGAAAGGTAACAGATGCACTTACAGATTATGGAATGTCCGGCGACGTTAAAAAATGATTCTCAGATTAGAAGGTTAACTCTTTGCAAACAAATAACCATGTTTCCGAGTTGCAAATTTAAATTTAAAAACGAAAAAATCCTCTATTGTGATTTCCTTGTACTAGCTATACACATATATCAATAGTAGAGAGATTCCTGTCACCGATGGTTTTTATTTAATGACCTAGCCCATGTATACATTCTGTTTAAACGCATGCGTGTTGTTTACATTGGTAATATCAGGGGCTTTCTCTGTTGATTCTGTAGTTCAGCTCAAACAGATACCCATAGATGCGGCTTGATAAAAGTGACATTAAAGGCAACTTTGAACATCTGCTCAAAACAACATGCTTCGTAGGAGTGAATTTAACATGAGAGAAAAGAGACAATAGAGCTCCTCTATAAATACAATTATTTATGCTGTTGATAATATCCACCAGTTCAGTGTACTATATATATACATGTAGTCATTGCCCATAACTGTGGAACTATATCTTATTACTGTTACATAGCTTAGCACTATACTTGACTCCGAACCAAAATCAGAATATTATCAAAATTTAGTTGGCAAGGCTAAAACTGCTAAAAAATAAAAAAATTCCAGAAAGCAATACTGTATCTATTTGTATTCATTCTCTTTTCTTCATTTTTTTCTTTCCATTTTTTTCCCTCCCATATATATATTTTGTTTTTGTTTTCGGAAGTGGAAAAACTCCACCTTATTTTTTACCGAATGACATAAACTTTAAGTTAACATCATTGCCATGCACCAACCCACATGCCAGAATCTGAATGTATTCAATGCTATTAACTTGCTACAAGCTTTGCCTCATAGTCTGCTCTTCGGACTAAAGGCCACCTGCCTTAATACCGAACCGATTGTGGAGATCAAAATGCCATCAGCTCTTTTCAGAGACTGAAAGAGCCCAATAAACTCACTGTTTATACATTTCTCGTTTCATTTGAGACCTGAGAAATCAAATCCCTTGCTTAACCGATGAAAAGCAGCTGTAGAAGGTTGAAAGCAACTATCGAGTCATTTCGTATCCTTTTTTTCATTTCGGTCCATCGACAACAAGTAGATGTAGGCTAAATAATTCAGCTTTGTCAATGTTCTGTATACCCTGTAGTACATACCCAGCCACTACTTCTATTAACGCTTATCATCATTAACAAGAAAATAGCAGCGATCATGGTAATTAACACCGTTTGCTTAAAACTCTAGTGTTTTTCAAACTTTATGGAAAAAGCAGAACCTCAGGATGGTCTGTGAAAGGCCTTTTTGGATCAACCAACTTCCACCCAAACAAACGTCAAATCCTTTTGACCTTTTCAAACAGTCTGACCAGGAAAAAAAATAATCAAGGCTAAATAATTCAATGAGAATTCACAGTACTTAGTTACAGTGACATTACTCATGAAAAAGAAGCTTCACAATTTTCAAAGAATGCAACATTATTTGCTCATGGTACGGGAAGGTGGAGGGGAGTGGGGGGCTAGGGAGAATGGTTACATAGGGGTAAAGGTCAAAGATATATGGTAATGTATTGCAAAGGTTATTTGGTAATGAACTACTGTAATTAATCTAATTATTTAAAATGTTGCCCTAAATGTTCAAATGTTTCTTTGGGTCTGTTGTCTGTGAAATTATATCCCAATTGCATGTAATTTGCATTCATTAACCTTATTCATGACAGATGTTTAATTACCACCAGTTCTTTTTAATAAGTACTAGTACAACTCAGGTAAATTTCGGCCATTATGACAGTCAGACAGTTTAAGGGCCATCATACCATCATCATTCCCACACTATCAACAATAAGAATGGCAAGTCCATGACTTATATGATAAAAGTTTTCATCCAACATCTTTAGAACTAGTCTACTCCCTACTAGCCTCTCCAGCTTACCCTCCCTTCCCCCTAACTCTCCCCTCTCCTCCCATTCCCTTCCCTCCCTCTCATCCCTTCATTCCCCTCCCCTCCCCCTTCCAACACATACCCTAGCTTTGCTTAGTTCTTAATTTACTCACCATCGTAAACTTCTTCGCATTTGCTTGACTCGAGAGAACACCATTTTTACACAGGTCAAAATTTTGCAACATTGAAATATTTCCAAATGAGATTCCTGTATCTGAAGCAATAATTGCTTGATCCCACAGAAATGCTACAAGTCCGATGTTCACTAGCTCCAGTATATTCCAATTGTGGTGGTAAATTGCACACTTTGCTTTTCCCTAAAGCAGGTAATATCTCTTCCAGCCCCAGAAAAACCACACCAGAATTTGTTTATATATTTAGTCTTCAATATGAATCCATGGCTATTATGTTCACATTGTTGACTGCTAGTGAATGGATTATCCCAGTGGAAAATACAGTTCAGACCCGTCTTGGAAATTAAACCATCCAAATAAAAAAATGAATGAACACAATCAATACAGACCAACTGTTTCCTTGCAAATTCCACCGTTGTTATATATACCAACTATATATAGTGAGCACTTGAAATTCCCACACTTTGAAAAGACCAGCTCTCTTAGTGTCTTAACGCCTGAATGCACCCCCTTGATACACTATTGACTCAGTGGTAACAGTTAACCCATACCAGCCCTGCTTAGCTACTGCTGTAGTAGTACCACTGTATTACTCAGTCTAACTTCTCAAGGAATGTCTCTCACAGTGGTGCTGAAAAAAATTAGGCTTGTGTGCCTCTCTCTGCACCCCTGTTAGACACTGACTCAGTGGTAACAAATCCACACCTATACACCAGCCCTGTTTTTTACAACTATAACTTTTCTAGGAATGTCTCTCTGTAGAGGTGAAAGTAAGGCTAGGTCTCCCCTCTTTTTGCCTGTATTCACCCCAAGATACACCACATTGACTCAGTGGTAACAATCCACACAACCCACAGTACCAGCCCTATACTTGCTACTGGTTAGCCAGCCTACTAGTACCTGTACAGTAGGTCTGTATATAACAGTCTTACTTCTCAAGGAGTTTCTCAAGACTCTGTGGTGTTGAAAGTACAACCACAGAGGTCAAGTAAATATAGAAGGTCACAGCCATAGGTGTTCCCCTGTTTCACCCCTCATGTGGGGGGTCCACAGTAAAGGCAAAGAGCTCTGTATGTTACAAGGCTGGGAGATCAAGGGAGAAAATTGAAACCATGGAAACCAAACACAAATCTAAATGTCTGGTGATATTGTTTAGAACAACATCAAGAGATTTTTCTGTTTCTCTCTTTTTATATCCAATCCTTCCAACTTTGGTGGTAGGGCATTGGAGGGGGAGGGGAGGGACAGAGGGAGGGGAGGGGAAGGGAAGAGAGTCCACTGATCTCTTTGAAAGTTTGAACATGTTCCCATCCTTATTTTCATTCCACGAGTTTATATAGCCCATTAGTGCTATGAGGGTAAATACCATGTTCTCTAATATGGGTTGTGTTGTTACACCATGCATGTACAAAGTGCTACATGGCTATACCAGTTCGCTTTATATTTTTGTCAGATTGTTCCATTTGGGTTATAACAATGAGGTTTCCCTACCCTTTGTAACTAATTACAAAGGAAAGGTATGACTGTACTGAGTCAGATCTTTGCCTTTTGTCAAGTCTCTGAGCTATCTATTGTTCTTTCATGTCATTGTCAAGGCTTACAGTGACACAATTAAAGGGTGTGAAGACTCGCCCAAAAAGAAACGGCTAATGCCGGTAATCTGACCTAGTTTCGAATGAGGTGTAACAGAAGTGTTAGACACCACCATCGATCCCAGAAAATACACACACAGCCTGCTACCGTCGGTACTTAGACACTAGTGTACAGTCAGTACATACAGCTGCGGTCAATACCCACAGCACAGTGTATAAACGATACAGCGATGGACATCTCAGGTCCAGCTAAAGATAACAAGGTATCACGTTTCATTACTGTCTGCATTTTGTAGCGACAAGAAAAAAACTTCACTTGCAAGCAACAGATGGCGGTACGTGGTTTGGCGCGAGTCTTCAATGCCTTTAACCAACTTTCCTTTGCAAATGTCACAAAGAAATTATGAAAAACTTGAAACATGTGCGGTATCGTAACACCAGCCATTAACATCTTTTTCTTTTTTCTTCCATTCATTTGACCTTCAATATGATTTCGAAAAAACTTTGTTTTGAATTGAAGTTGAGTCTTGTTCACATTTGAGAGCTCATGGGAAGGGGGAAGGGAGGGATAAAATCACGTTGCTTATTGTGAATCAATTAATCCATTTTCAATCATCTGTTATATATGTTAGGTGCATTATATTTGCAAATTGGTGGTGAACAGAGGACAGTAATGGGGAAGGGGGACTAACAGAAAGGAAAAGGGGATTTGAGTTGAGTCAACAAAAAAAAACACAAAAAAATTTTTTTCATTTTTTTAATTTTGTCCTTTTTTATAAATATCTCCATAACACTGTGCTTTGTTTTAAATACCATAATCCATTTGTTATATTAGTTATTCTTCTTCCTTCCTGTCATAGTGCTATAGTATATAAACTCCAGAAACATATGTGACATTGGAAACAGGAAAGATCTCATTAGCACTTAATTAAGTACACGGCAGTTACAAAAAGCCATCTGAACAAAGCTTTCAGACTAAGTAGCGAAGTGGAAGGAGTGTCTCCGGAATATTTCTTTAAAGGGTGTGAAGACTCACGCAAAAAGAAACTTCTAATGCCGGTAATCTAATGAGGTGTAACAGAATTGTTAAACACCACCATCGATCCCAGAAAATACACACACAGCCTGCTACCATCGGTAATTAGACACTAGTGTACAGTCAGTACATACAGCTGCGGTCAATACCCACAGCACAGTATACAAACGATATAGCGATGGACATCTCAGGTCCAGCTAAAGATAACAAAGTATCACGTTTCATTACTGTTTGCATTTTGTAGCGACAAGAACAAAATGTCACTTGCAAGCAACAGAAAGTTAACTTTTTCAGATGGCCGCACGCGGTTTGGGGCGAGTCTTCAATGCCTTTAAGGTAGCGCCGCCATACATGACTGACGATAATGACACAGATTGGCATAAATCTCTGGCTTAACTAAATATATAACAACTTCCTTAAAAGCATCGACTACTGCTTCTAGTACTCCGGCAAACTTATCAGCTCCTCAAAAAATTTCTGAGATTGCCACTGTAGATGAAAGGATGAATGCCTTTGCTGTCATCAGGTTGGAATCATCGCCTAACTGATGTTTGGATTTCCTATCCATGCAAGCAACCAATAACAAAGGAGGTCCCCCCATCCCCCCCCCGTCCCCCATCCCGTCCCCCATCCCGTCCCCCATCCCGTCCCCTTCCATTTCTTTCTGATAAGGAACCTTTGGAAAGTCATCATATGGGATTGTATCCTGATAGAAATAAAAAATTCCCTACACAAAGCAGGAACCCAGCTTGGACTAGTTTTTTTTTTTTTTTTCCTTTCTTTCTTTCTTTAAATCTATACAACTTTTAGAACATTTGCGATTCTGTTAATACAAAATCTTGTGTAAAAGTAAGAGGGCCTGATGTTTCGATCCAAGCAGGACCTTCTTAATTCAGAGGCTAAATGACAAGCAGGCCTAGCAGGATCTTCTTCAGAGGAAATTGTTAAAATGTTCTCTAAAATGCTCTCAGACGGACGGTCATACAGGTTGATCAAATTTATAAGCAACCAAAACCAATTAATGCAAAAACCTCTGTTGTGATTCAATTTTGTATGAAAGTGTTAACAACATGACCTATCACCAAATCCGGTCAATTTCTCATGAATTTATCGAGTTACATTTTAGAAATTGAAGCATTTTGTGCAAAAAGCAAATGTCTGAAAGTTTTAACTGAATTTAAAGCTTTGAAAATAAATATTGTCAAAATGGACCGCTCACTTTCAGCATTCCTTGGGAAGTTTTGTAATATACATTATCTTATATCTGTCTGTCTGAATGATATTTAATATTCATATCATGATTGCAACTTTTTCTCTCGGCATAAATAGAACAAACCAGCTGTCGTCATCATCATCGCTGAAGTTGTTTTTGAGTCTACCTCCAAGAAATACTAAACCCATTGATTCACTTTTTATTCCCTCATCATTTTTTCAGACTATTGGAATGTCATGATATTCCATACATAAACATATGCACATATGAGGGGGGGGGGGGTTAATAATCATAAATCAATCTCAAACTTATGTTATCATAATTCATACAAAAAAAATGCATTTTGCTCTTCTTTTCTTCTTGAAAAGAAATTTTCCAGTCTTACAGACTTTAAAGTAGATATTAAAACACACCACAATTCAATCATCACATTCTTCTTGGCTCAAAATTGTCACATTTCTGTCTTTCTCCTTCTTGGAAACCATCCAAATGGTTATCCAATAGATTAACTTCACAGTGTTATACAAATATGTTAGTTTATCTATATCACCCTTTATATGATGCGACATACTACTGTACTCTACATCATGCATAGACTTAATGTGTACACTTAACTGACAAATAACAGTGCAGCCTTGTTGCTATGGAGATGCTGACATATCATATAGCTCACAGTAGTCCCCAGCCTTAGTTACCAAATGTGAGTGACTAAAATATTCTTGTCAAATTATAAAAAAAAAAATAGTTAAGGCAGTACACCTTCCAGGTTTTAATTCAACTTTTTGACAGAAAATTACCTCCCTTTTATACAACTGAAAATTACCACAAGCTGAACAACTAACCAACGAAAATTGACCTTGAAAACCCCTCAAGAGGTTTGACTTATTGTCAATTTTTCTGCTAACTGCCAGCTTGGCCATTCATTTTAATCATTTTAGTACAAATCATATAGTTGATGAATGTGTTTATTTGTCACATGATGTAATGCCCAAAGGAACACCGGGGATTTCTAAATGCTACATGCCTCCAGTTTGGGGCTGAAATTTGATAATGTCAAATCAATATTGAATCAGACGGGCCATAGATCAATAAAAAAGGAAAGTTTCAAAATAAAGATATAAAAAAGCGCCTTAAATGTCAGATGCTCTGTTCCTTAAAGAAATGCAACATTCGGATGCAGTCGCTGTAAAATTATTTAACCAAATCACGAGGGTTTGACAGGCGTGGACTTGTAGCGGTGACCTTACCCACGCAGCCTGATAATTGACTTCACTGTGACGCGAGTGTTCAAATTATGGAATCGAAGTCTAGTAACTTCTCGAAAGGATATATTCCAAAGCAAACGGGAAACTGCTACTAATTCCGCGTGCAAGGTCTAGCTGCTTATTTGAAAGCGTAACGGTTAATTTGTCTCTGCGTGTTGAGTTTTCAGCGAGTCAGATGCGATCGAAATTAAAGAACTTTTGGGAGGGATTTTAAATATATCGATATGATACTAGGACTGAGCTGAAACTGAGGAAGAAAAGCACATCAGCTGTTCCTTAAAGGGCTGATAAGATTAACAAGCTCTCAGGAATATCTTTTTAAGTCGCAAACCAGCTGAGCTCAATGCAGAAGTAAATCTGATGTAAGAATAATTAAGTTCAAAGCTATGCAGTTTATCTTAGGTTATCAAAGGATATTACATTAACAGGAATTAAATTATAAGTCAACAAGCTAGCTAAGGCTGGGGGAACCACTACAGTTAGGCTTGGGGAACCACTACAGTTAGGCTAGGGGAACCACTACAGTTAAAAGAGGGAACCACTACAGTTAACAGGTCATTGAAAGGAAGTCATGTGCCCATCTTGTATTCTGTTCCCAACCCTTGCCTTCCCCTCCCCCCCCCCTTTCCCATCCTAACCTTGGAAGTGGGATGGAGTTTTTGGATGCATAAAAGGGGGTTTCATCAAGTTTAATACTTTGAATAATGCAAGTTAAGCAACAGTTTACAAAATGAAATAATATTATATATTTCATTAAATTACTTGGGACACATGTTTTTTTTTAATTGGAATAAACCTTGACTATAATTTAAATGCTAATTAGGAGCTAGTAAATCAGCTAATCGCTGGAAAGCCACAAAGCAAACAAATTAGTGACATAAACCTGAATATGGTAGCTTTGGAGGAGGGAGAGGAGGAGGGGGGAATGGTGTGGATATCCACATTAAGTGATAACTTCAAGTCACATATTATTGACATTAAATTAACCATCATACAGTTCACAAAGTTTCAAGTTTAGAGGAATCTCTGATGCCCCCACCTCCCCCCCCCCCCCCCCCCCCCCCCCTCA
>KN884213.1:65042-76299 GCA_000934455.1 Apostichopus parvimensis
ATGTTCACCAAAAGGAAATCATAACGTTGGAGAATTCACAGATTAATTGCAGCTTTAATTTTGGAGTTTTCAAATTTACAAGGTTTTCAGACTTTAACACCTGTTGACCTCATGTGACCTTTGACTTCTACCATTTTGAATAGGGTTCAGACTTAAATGTTGATCACAAATGACCTTTGACTTCTATCGTTTCAATAGGGTTCTTGCATTCACCAAGCTGGATCTCGTTAGTCCTTATTTGACAATAACATAGCCGCATAATTAGTTATTTCTTTCTTGGTCATTATGTGACTGTAAATATTGCCGCATAATGACTACAATTTTTCTTGAAGTCATAAAAACTGCATAATAAAGACAATATGATTTTGTCTGAAATGGTGACATTTCTGTGACAGCTGACAGACTGCCCAATATAAATTCAAGCCTTGGTAATTATGCTGCGTAACAGGAACCTCACATAATGACTTGTTATTGTTTTTCTCATGATGTTACACAAAATTTACTACTGTAGAAGGAGTAAAAGCTGCATAGAAAGTTATTGAATAATGTCCGTTTTAGCGTTCCACAGATATGGATCTGAATACTATGCATGAAGTTCAACAAAGATGTGCTTTTTGAGTTATTTTGTATAAGTCTTTGACCTCTGTTAACCCCAAATGACCATTGAACTTCAGAGAAAAGAATAGGCACCATGACCTTTTTGAGTTACGGCATTTACAAGCAAGTGTCACATACACACACACACACATCACCATCGTATAGATTCCATCTGCCTCCAGCAAGGCATAAAAAACCATCCACTTTTACAGATGTTTTGCATTTATGTGAAAAACAAATTCTCTTTAAATTGCTTAAGATAATTTACCTTGAATCTGTTGAATGGGTTTTCTGGTGTGAAGTTGACAGTGCTACTTTGATTGACATAACCTTTTCCTGTGCCCCAAAATGCTTGTAGCTGGTTCCATTTTGTTATGATAGTATCTCTCTCATCACCATAGATGGCTGGCACTGATAGAGCTGAAACAAGCTGCACCAGGTCTGTGTTCACAGCTGAAAATCAGAAATATGCATATCAACATTTGAAATTAAACTTGGTAACCATAACCTTCATTACTTGTTTGTCTTCACTGTGAAATCTTTATCAACTTCTCTCAAAAGTGCAAACAGTTATAAGTCTAATAATAAAGGGTGTACACACTCCATTGAAATTGCCTTCAGGGGAGTGGAAGGAGTGAGGGGGGGGGGGAGCGAGGGAGGGATGGTATAAGGGTAGAAAATGAAAAATTTGTAATGTGTGAAAATAGTATTATAAATAATATAAGGATGAACCAAATATTTCAAAAATAAGACAAATCTTTCTAATTTAGTTGTTAAATCTATAATAATGTGACGTTAGAGAAGAATGAAATTTTAATGTGTCATTTTGAATAAAGTACCATTGACTAGACACATATACTATTACTCAGTAGTTCCTTCTTGAGAGCACTTCCTAGCTGCATGCATGGGTAAAGGAGTTTTGTTTTTATTCTGCCCTGGGTAGACTGACAAGCTGTAACTTCTATGCTCGGCCTTTGGTGATTACTCATAGGACCCCTGGATCCAGGCCTTGCTATTGATAGGAGAAAGGTTGTAATCTCCCTCAACCTTATTTGGCTGAATCAGGTATTCAGCCAGATTTAAAATTCCAATTTTGGTGCATCCCTAATGATTAACCATTACCTGGGGAATATGATAATGCTTCCTTTTGCATAGTTACTGGTCAAAGATTGCAGATTACATTATTCAATGAACATGGAACAATGGAAATATTGCCCAACAGTGTAAGGATAAAACACTTATCAAATACACACTTTGTCCAAGTTATTATGCTTCAGATAAAGAGCTGTTATGTTTTTCACATTTTGCCATTTGCTGACCTCAAATGACCCACCAAATACTATAGCAACCTTGAACTTATTATAGAGAAGAGCTCTACATCCCAAATACTAGGACAGTCAACATCGTTCTAGTGATGTCTCGAACTCTCGATTACAAGGTTTCAGCACATCAAACATTCACCTACACCAACTTGACTGCAAAGGTTACTTGCCGACCTTCAGGAGGTAACCAAAAGTCTTCAAATATTTGCTTTAATCAGAATAAAATATACTGCATTGGATAAGAAAGGAGCTACAAGTAGTTTTGTCAAATTTTGCTATTAAGCTTGTAACTCTGAATTTAGGTGTGGGTTAGCATAAGTTCTTTCAGCTTGTTTTGGTAGATATTTGTTCTGCATTTGCATTTTGATATCTTTTAAACTTTCTAAAACATTATCACATATGACACAAGTCCATTATCACACATGACAACTAAACATAAATTTACCTTGATTTTGCTGCTGTTGACTTTGACCACCAATACCAGAGGTACCAAAACCACCTGCACAAATTAAAGAGGATAAGTGAGGTCAAAAATATAACATAATGACAAGGTTAATTCGAAAAAAAAGGTTTAGATTAAATGTGACTGGTAAAATAACATCAGACTTGCTGCCAAACGTCACAACTAGATAAAAGCCATGTTGTAGCTGAAGTGAATGTTTCAAGGGACTTGTACCACCTATCATGGGTAAAACACTATGAAAGAAAACCATCCAATTACAAAATAACAGCACAAATGGGGGGAAAATTGGTCTTGATCACAAATGACCCTTGATGGCAGCAGGTAACAATAGGGTTATTCTACTGATTATGCTGCATCAACATACCAAGCAGGAAGTTGAACCACTCTTTTAACAAACAAAGATATCACAAACACATCTACCATCATCATCACAGATTCTTTTGCCTTTTCAAGGAACAAACCAGAAAGCCAGTTGGCTAAGTATGTATGTATGTATATATATGTGATCTTCCCGCAAGCAGGAACTCGCGAAAGAAGCCATGGAGGCTTTTAGACTCGCAAGCTGACCGAAGCCAATCTCTCGGCACACATCCATTTAACGTCCATATCGGGAAGTTGTTATTGAACAACACCCTTGCCAGACGACACACATTGCTGTCGGCGGGGAATCGAACCGGCGGGGAATCGAACCGGGGATCTCATGACTGGGAGACGCTGGCGTTAACCACTAGGATATACACTCCGCCTGTGATTCGAAAGCACTTTTTTTTATGAGAACATTAAACAGTAACACTCCAAACAAATTTTTTAAATGTTGAACATGCATCACTGACTGCAAGTGATCAGCGAAAGTTTTGAATGAAGGAATAAAGACTGAAATGAAGGCAGTGTTGTGTCGATTTCGTTGACAATTTGGTGAAACTTTTATTTAACATATATATTTTTGGTTGACCAAGCTATACGTATACTCCTTGCAGTATTAACACTGGCCAAATGGTGGTATACATTGAGTAAGTGCTCTTATACTGGTAAAAACTATATGCTATAAAGAATTAGTTTGAAAACTAAGCCTTGAACCCTATATAATCTGCAAACAGACAACCCCTTGAAATACTTATCAATCTTCAACACTATTTGATCTTGAAAAACATTTCAAAATAAACAGAACAAAGCAAAGACCAAAGTGAAACTAATGATTAATACACAGATTGAAGACCGTGGAATCACTTTGGCGAACCAGATTGCAAACTACATGTCTCAAAGTTGATATGAGAAAAAGCAGCAAAACATTCACAAATGTTAGGAAAATCCTTGCTTTATTAGTTGTATGGTTTGCCAAGTTTTAAAGTTTGCTGGATCAGTGGATCTCAAATGTCATTTGACAGTCCATAAAAGAATGGAAAGAACATTATTTCATAAAGTTGGAACAACATGCTAAATATACAGTAAGTTGAACCAAGGTGTACTGCTGTAGTTATTTGGTGTAGAAGGTTTGTGAACTTTGACCATGGGTGAACTTAAAAGAACTTTGATTTTCATCAACAGTTTTACTTACTAAGGTGAAACTATGCACTAAATAACAAGTTTGAGCACATTGTAGCTTTGTTGCCCCCAAATGACCTTCACCAAGAACAGTAGTCCCTGTACTCTCTACAACACATATTATCTATATTAAAAATCAACTTCAACTGATGACCCTTAATGAACTTTGACCTCTCTAAAAACATTAGGGTTTTTGCACTGTCTACAACAGAAATACAAATCAAATACTTAGTTTAACTTTGGTTTACTTTGGTTTACTTTGGAGTTATCACGTTTAGGTTATTTAAGTAAATAAATTTAACAGAAAACCGAAAACTAAATTTCTTTGCTTTGTTTAGAAGGCTTTCATATTTGACCTATGTTGACTCCCAATGACCTTTGACCACCCAAAAGAACAATAGGGGTTTCCACTCTCACACTAAGATGTATATATACTTACCACATCAAGTTTACTGTAACTGAGCTTTACTTCTGGAGTGATCACGCTTGACCTCTGACCACCCTAAATGACATTTGACTCTTTCATAGCTCTCACCTAAGTTTCTTTGTGACAGACCTACATACTACATAAGAAGCTTGAACAGACTTTACTTTTGGAGTTCTGGTTTTTCATAGTTTTCAGAACCCAAATTACCCAAAGGGTTCATCTTTTTGCTGGCAATCCTGTGATTTGAAAATTGACTATGATATCAAATCTGGATAAAACTTTGTGAACATCTCAGAATGTAGATGTATAGAAAAAGAGGAAAATCTGAAATAATATCTACATCTGACCTGCGGTGGATGTGTTGCCAAAATTTAATCCTGATGATGCTGTTGTGGTTGTACCAAAGCTCCCTCCAAACAGAGAAGGTGCAGTACTTTTTGTGGTTGAGCCAAAACCACCAAATGCTTTTGAAAGAAAATTAACAGAGATAGAATGCATCTTTAACTATGAAACTGAAATGCAGAGTACAGTATCTTTATACTGGACAAAGTAACTACATGGTCCTCAATGTGCCCGGTTGTTGATATGAAGCTACAGTATGAAGCATTTTCTTTTTTATTGTAAGACATTACAAGACTTACTGGATTAATCTAAACCATTAAATATGCATTTGAATTGCTTCATAATATTGCATGACTCTTCTAACCCATATAATAGTTCCACATAATTGAATAACCTATATCTAACTAAGAGATCTACAGTACTCCTCAAGATATTCACTGTTTCATCTGCAGAGGAAATTTTGTGTCACCCAAGTTTTCTGCAGTTCTTTATTGCTTGTATTGCAAACAATACCAAATTTCATGTCTATTAGGATTTTACTGAACTGAAGTAACACATTGTTTCAGATATCTTCTCTCATGCTTGCTTGTAAGTGTGGTCAGGTTGTGACAAATTCAATGCACATTGCAACCACAAGAAAGATTTCAGACCTGCTACCAAATATTAATCATGAATGTAGAAGAAACAATGAAATGGGTTAAGTCAACTTAAAATTTCTTAAACTATCAACTAATTGATGTAAGTGTCTAGATTAGTCAGTACTGAAGGTTTCTTGAGAGGATATTTTTACATTCTAACTTGAAATGGGCTTTTCTAATAATATAGCATACCAATAATAAGTCAAACTGAAAGGAATGAACCAAGAGTTTATTTCATACTTGAACCAAAATTGAAACCACTTGATGCAGTTGTAGGTGCCAAAGTGGAGCTAAAGTTGAATCCAGATGTTGTTGTAGGGGCAGCCAAACCAGATCCGAACGAAAATCCTCCAGCACTGGTGGTGGCAGTCCCTGCTGGTTTTGAGCCAAAACTAAACCCACCTGTGGTACCACTGGTTCCAGATGACCCAAAGTTAAAACCACCTACAAAGTGATTGAATTATCTAAAATGTCAAGAAATGTTCTACTTTTGTGAAAAGTCTACATACTCTTTCCTTCCAACTTCCTATTCATATTATTCATTGCTGTTAAACTATACATAACTACAACTGGAAATAAGGTAACAAATCCCCATCCCTTGGGATAGTTGAGAAAGGCAACCCAATTGTTATTCAAGAGCATGCATGTACAGAAGTTTTTCTGTACACCACGGTCATCTGTGTTCTTGGAGTTGATGCAATTTGAATATTGTAACATATTCGAGGAGAAACAGCAGACAGCTGCCATAAAACTTCTCTTCATTATTGCTTTGTTGTAATTATTATTTTTTTGCTGTACATTTTTGCACTATACTGGACCAGTGGTGATGTCTGACACATACAGTATAGTGAAGGCTTCTGAATTTTCATGAGTATGAATCCGTTTCAGGTATAGGGCAGGTCCAAGCTATTTGCACTGTGACGTACGGGACATTTCAGAGACTTAAATGTGTCTAAATCTAAAAGTTATAAAAAATCTATTTTCCAAAACCTTTATCAGGTTTTCATATTTGTTATTGCTGTTACTTTATTACAAACTCATGAAGATTTCCTACACTTGCTTTAACTAGGTCCCATCTTAATTAATATACAGTGTGACGTACGGGACCAGAGAATTTTGTGTTTTTTTTTACTAAAGAGCAAAGCTGAAACCCTTCTGAAATTAGGAGGGCAGTGATCAAGCTGTTATAACTAGTGAATAGCCTAACCTTCCAAGGGCTAAGCTGTAACATATAAGAAGAAAATATGAAGCCATTCCAGTACAGTGATTACACCAATGAAAATTGTCCTGTGACGTATGAGACATGTGACGTACGGGACAATTTGTCCATGTATACAAATTGACTAAGAAAACTCATATTTTTATTCCTGAATATACCATAACAAGCTGATTTCTACATAAAAACATTAATTTGGATATGCCAGAATAATGTCATTGGTAATTTCATGCCATATTTCCTTCTTTCATGGATACGGAAAAGAGCAGTGACTGTACTTGTGAGATCATTCCACTACATAAAACATGGAATGCATAAAATATTAATCTACTCTACACATACATCAAATACTCACAACATCAGTTCTAGCTTTGTTAGACCACAAATGATTCAACATGCAAAGTTTTGGTGCAAAACTGTTTTGGTATATACTGTACAACACTGTATCATACTCCCCACTATTGACCCTGAAATTGAAATATGATCCATCCCATTCAAAACATTCCAAAATGTCCACAGTAACATCCACAGAAAACTCTATAGACCTAATACTGGTTATTGAAAAAAATCATGAGTGATTGTCCTCTGCAAAAATTGGGCGAGCCAAACTCTACACTTCTAACTAAAAATCTCAATGTCTACTATCTAAGTTCAGGACACAAGGGAAGCTGGTCACTTCACCCAACAACCATTTCGCCCAACTGCCATTTCGCCCAACCTTACCATTTCGCCCAACCTTGTTGGTCATTTCGCCCAACCAGCATGGTCATTTCGCCCAACCTCGCTGGTCATTTCGCCCAACATTGATTAAATATTATACTTCAATATTGGTCATTTTAATAAGGAAACGTTCGGGAATTGTTAAAGTTACAGTGGTTACAGTCGGTAGGATGGATCAGTGTTTTAGGGGTTAGGTTTGATAGGTTTTTATGGAGACCGATTCCCCTTTGTTTGTATAATAAAATAACTTCCATTGTATGCGTAATCGCCCAAAGTAGTGTAATCCACCCATTATACCCGAAATAACTGCTCAGACTCCGATCGATATCGAGCGGACCTCACTTTATTTACCTACCACGAAGTAATATAACCCAAAATAAATCAAATTGAACTAGTGAAATAGAAAAGTGATATTATTCTGACTGAATATGAGTAAAAATATGGTTGGGCGAAATGACCAACAAGGTTGGGTGAAATGACCATGCTGGTTGGGCGAAATGACCATGCTGGTTGGGCGAAATGACCATGCTAGTTGGGGGAAATGGCAGTTGGGCGAAATGGTTGTTGGGCGAAGTGACCAGAAAGCGACACAAGAACATTGTTGCACAATCATGATAGTCACACTTCACAATAGGCCTACGAAATGTTGAAATGCAAACTCCACATTCTCAAAGTCGTCCTCATTCAATGTCAATGTTGAATAGCATTGTAGATGATTCTGTATCCCACACACGCACACAACTGACTTCCCGATAGTTTATTGAACAACACCTGGGCTGTTGATGGTCATCAGTCAATAGTTTATTTGGTGCCAAGATGTGCTCTTCAGGCATGCAGGGATTATACGTTGCAACTACCACCTTTCAACAAAATAAATTTGTAAGCATTGGAAGGTTTCCAGTAGAGGTCCCCATTGGAGCCCATGCATGTTTATTATGTATAAATTTCCCCCACACTATGTCCCGTACGTCACATTTTGTCCTGTACCTCACATTTTTAAATTTAATAATTAGATTTGCTGTGAATATTATTTCAATTTTTTGGGGATGGATTTTGTTGAGCAATGTTCTTAATTAGAACTTTATAGAATATCACAAAAAAAAATTGTTCCTCCATATCAAAACTTGAAAAAAAGTGCTGAAAATTGTGACGTACGGGACATCAGTATTTGGACACTAGCTAATTAGCATATTTAATTGATGAACCCCCAAACATAATATGTCAAAATTATTGGAAGGGTGTATCATGTCCCACATAACTTATATTCAATAAGTTCATATTGCTGGCAGGGAAATAGGATGCCAAATGTCCCGTACGTCACACTGCAATTTGAATTTATGCAAAGTAGCCGGCTGTAATTGTTTGAATAGGCAAAAAATTTCAAAAAAATTATGAAAATCTGAAACTTCAATAATTCAGCTTTAACATGACACCAAATTTAGGGTGCTTCAGTAAAGTTTGAAATTTGGCTTCTAGGGATACAATAGCTTGGACAGGGGGCCGTGACATTCCGCCATCGGTACATTCCGCCATAAAAAATGGAACTTACCGCCATAAGAAAAGTAACATTCCGCCATCGCAAAAGTGAGTTTCCGCCATTTTACCGCCATGGCGGAAAAGAAGGTTTTAGTATTTAACTTAAGTAGGCATAGGCTAGTAAAATAGGTATAGGCCCTGTAAATAGGTATAGGCCCTAGCCTAGGTATGGAACAAAAGAGTTTTTGCACAAGAGTTACACTAGAGTTACGTCCTTACAATGAATTCTATCCAATGACTCAACACTCCAATTATTTTAAGATCCCCTCAAAACCTGCGCATGCAACCTTTTTCTTTTCAATACCAACTCTTATTTTAATCCTTCGCGGTTCCATTCAACCACTTGAGGCTCTCAAAAATGTAGCCTACCTATCCTATCTATTTGCTTCTTACTCTTATTTTCTTTTCAATACCAACTCTTTTTTTCTAAACCCTCGTGATTCCATTCAATCACTCCAGGTTCTCAAAATATACCAATCCTATCTATTTGCTTTTTACTCTATTTCCTACGTAACTTACCGCCACAGCTTTCGTGACTTTCCGCCATGGCGGAGCCATGGCGGAAAGTCACGAAAACTGTGGCGGTAAGTTATGGCGGAAAGTAACGATGGCGGAAAGTGACCCGATCCGCTTGGACTATATGCCGATGAAATTTTGGTTCATTTTAAAGCTTTTAACACACTCCCCCAGTGTTGCAAGTATTTTTCGCTTTGGAAATCTTTCTCTCTAAATATAACCAAAATTCCTCGAGATGACGCCCTTACTCCGTAAGAAATGTCCGTCTGAGTCTGAATCCATTTCAGGTATGTGCTGATCAAATTGGGTTTTATTTTTTAGCTTTTTGTAAATAGACACTTCTTTAGACTTTAATTGGGGCAACATTAACATTAACAATAATTTAAAAATTAGGCCAAAAATGATAAATCTTAGTGGGCAATCTCCGCCATTAAAAACGTGCAATTTCGTCATGACGGAGTCTGACTTCCACCATTTAATCCTACACTTAAACTTGCAATTGGCGCTGAAGCTAAATAACTTCAACCCTAGCCTAACATAACGTAAGTTAGGCCTATACCCTAGCCTATAGGCCGATGGAAAACTCACCTGTGGTTCCAAATCCTCCGCTGGGTTTACCGAAATTAAATGACATTCTGTTGAGTTAATTATGTGACACGTATCATCTGGAAAGTATTAAGGCATTTGATCAAATCATTGGGTAACAGAGATATCCAAACGTTAGGCCAACCAAACCAAACGTCTATTTAAATCTTGCACAGCTGCCTAGGCTAGAGTAATCACGCACTATTTCATACCATCCAATTTCTGTTCAGTTACTAATACTACAGTAATACTATTATGATTAGGAATATAGTGGTCCATTCACAAACAGGGACTCTTGGAGACGTGTAGTCCGAAGTCGATAATGTCGATGAACATCTGTCTTTGTTGTAATTTATACGATGGAAGTATCGTCTTTAGTACATTACATTATTAGTGGACTATAATTATTAGGGTATATTAATAAGTAATACCTCCTGCTTATAATAAAAACTGATTGCCGCTGAACTAGATCACATGGAACGCGATACGAAACTACTTTCGCTATATAGTAATGTGTGTTTTGATTTCAATTTAATTCTATAAAGTTAAACCACAGACGAAGAACGAATAGAATAAAGTTGAGAGAAAGTCGAAAAGAGGGGATGTGAATCACAGTGTTGTTGACTCGAACTTTTTGAACATTGCCTTATAATTTGTATTTGAAAAAAACATAATAGTGTAATGGGTGGACTATTTAGTAGACCCCCACAAAATTTTGATTGTCGTAATAGAGGGCGCAAGGACAGTTTCTGTTACAACTCGTTGCTGTCCGATCAATCTAAAGATCAGCGTTCTTTGTATCTCTTCCCCTCCTTTATAGGTGAGTAGATGCATAGATTAGACTTATACTTTCTGCTAAACTGATTCACATGTGTATTTTATATTATTCTAAATGGGTAACAGTAGTTTGGTAGCAGGATGTCAGATTTCACTGAGTTATCGGGCTAAAATGTGATAAAATAATAACATTAGCCTAGGGTTATCTATGTATGTTAGGATGGCACACAAGGTAGTCGTCATGGCCATCGTTTAGTGCCAAAAGCGACACATTCGTCACCGTAATTCATTCATTTTTAGTATGTCATGTGTATTGAGATGTCATTTCTAGTGTATTATGAAGCATCAAGCATTTTTACGGTGCCATTGTGAGCCGTTTATAACATGGATGAGTCCACTTAGTGTGAATTTGATAAATGCATTCCTAAGCTTTTGAGTGTCACGCAACTAGGAGGCTGGGCGTGTACACGGTGTTCGTATAAACCTGGGCATGGGAATTACTCCAGGGACCGACTCAAAAGCTGGGGAGCTTTGTGTATGTACAGTACACACATTATTTGGGATCAGGGACCATCT